>PYAF01005829.1:12216-34044 GCA_007407185.1 Glycine tomentella | reverse complement strand
CGAGGAGAATTTGCAAAAGTTTAGAGTAGCGAGAAAAGATGCAAAGAAAGCAGTGCGAGAAGCTAGAGGAAAAGTTTTTGATGATTTGTATAAAAATCTTGGGAGCAAAGATGGGGAAAAAGGTATTTATAAACTTGCAAAGATGAGGGATAAGAAGAGTAAAGATCTCACCCAAGTTAGATGTATCAAGGATGAAAATAAAAAACTTTTGGTAAGGGATGAAGATGTAAGTGAAAAATGGTTACACTACTTTAACAATCTTTTTAATGGGAATGGTGACAAGAGTGAGGTGAAATTGGAGGACGTTTCTGATGATCTGAATAGAAGATTTGTGCGCAGAATTAATACATATGAGGTTAAAGAGGCTTTAAAGAGGATGAAGAATAATAAAGCGTTGGGACCTGATGAAGTCCCTATTGAAGTGTGGAGGGGCTTGGGAGATGTGGCAATAAAATGGTTAACCAATCTTTTTAATATGATTCTTCAAACAAACAAGATGCCTGATGCTTGGAGGAAAAGTATGCTTGTGCCTATTTACAAAAACATGGGAGATATTCAAAATTGTTCAAACTATAGAGGCATCAAACTTATGAGCCATACTATGAAGTTATGGGAGAGAGTTATCGAACATCGTCTAAGGAGGGAGACCAAGATTTCAGTAAATCAATTTGGATTTATGCCAGGAAGATGTACTATGGAAGCTATTTTCTTGATGAGACAATTGATGGAAAGGTATAGAGAAAGGAAAAAAGACTTACATATAGTGTTCATAGATCTCGAGAAAGCATATGATAGAGTCTCACGGGAAGTCTTATGGTGGTCTCTTGAGAAGAAAAAGGTAGCATTAAAGTATATTAATGCAATCAAAGATATGTATGATGGGGCTACCACATGTGTGAAAGCTTGTAATGGAACATCAAGGTATTTCCCTATCACAGTCGGTGTCCACCAAGGTTCAGCTCTTAGTCCTTATCTCTTTGCCTTAGTGATGGATGAACTAACGAAAGATATTCAAGAAGAAGTGTCGTGGTATATGTTCTTTGCAGATGATGTCGTACTTATTGATGAGACCAAAGATGGCGTTAATAGAAAATTGGAACTGTGGAGAAGCACTTTGGAGTCTAAAGGATTCAAGGTAAGTAGGAGCAAGACGGAGTATATGAAGTGTGAGTTTTCGAGGATTAAAGACGGTGATCAAGACACGGTGCATCTACTTAGGCAAGAGGTACCCAAGAAAGACATTTTTAGATATTTGGGATCAATGCTGCAAAAAGGTGGGGAGATCGATGAGGATGTAAGTCATAGAATTAGAGCAGGGTGGATGAAATGGCGGAGTGCATCGGGGCTTTTGTGTGACCGCAAGATTCCTCTTAAGGTAAAAGGAAAATTCTATAGAACAGCTGTTAGACCGATAATGCTTTATGGAGCGGAATGCTGGCCAGCACATAGGCAACATGAGCATAAAATAGGGGTAGCAGAAATGAGAATGTTAAGGTGAATGTGCGGATATACGAAGATGGATAAGATAAGAAATGAAGATATTCGACGAAAGATATCAGTGGTACCAGTATGTGAAAAGATGAGGGAGCATAGATTGAGATGGCTTGGGTATGTTATGAGACGACCGTTAGATGCTCCTGTCAGAACAAGAGTCTGTTACCAAGAGCTAAATACAAAGAGAGGTAGAGGTCGACCAAAACTTACCTGGAAAAAGGTAGTTAAACAAGACCTAATGGAGTGAGATTTAGATTGTCAGACGGTATGTCTTAGGACGGAGTGGAGAAAAGCTATAAATCTGATGGAGGGTTAAACTCTTTAGTAGTTTTATGTTCCAGTTGTTCCCTGTTTTAATTCTTTTCTCTTCTCCTCTCACCATTCTTTTATTTTAACTTTGTTTCTCTCTTTTGTTCTATTTTCGATTTATCATTGGGTTCATCTACCACCGACCTCAATTAATTTGGGTTAAAGGTGCTGTTGATGTTGATGTTGATGATGTTGATATTAATTATTATATATAACTCATGTTATGTTACTGTTTCTTCCTGGAAGAATGTCCTAATTTGAAGCCACATGCCTTCCATGTTGCTAGGCTTATGATATTCAATGCTGTCACTCCTAACCTCCCTCCTTTTTCTTGTTTCAATTTCCATGTTTGAAATACATGGACAGTGTAAGATAGAATCCACTTAATGATCTAGGATTTTTCAATCAATTTACACACGACAAATATTGTTCATTATTGTATCATGAATCCCATGACAAAGGAGGCGTGAGATGTTGGGTACATGGCCAGCCATTTAATTGGTTATCATCTACTATTTCGATCTCATATATAAGAATAAGGAACAATATTTATGCTAATTAAAAATTTAATTAATTATATTTAATTGTACTTATCTTAATTAAGAATTAATTTTTTTAAATTTTTATTGAAACTTGTTATTTGGAATAAGGAGAATTCATTGGAACTAAAACATATATTAAATTAAGGATATCTTAAAAAAATAATATTAAATAAAATAACATTAGTTAAAATTTTCTTATATTTTAATTTTTTTATATTTAAGACCTAAGAAAATATATTATAATAATATTGATGAAATGTGGTTACTTGTGATCGTGGATATGTATTTGACTATTCATCACATGCGCAGGAGGAATATATAGAAGTTTATGTTAAACTTAATACTAGATTAAATTAATCAGCAAATAGATTATATAAAGTAAATAATTACTCACTGCATTTCAAACTATATGAAACTTTAGAAAGAAAAACATATATTTTAAAATAGATGTTGTTTTATAAAATCAATGTTTGTTAAATACTTTTTTTCAATACTACTTTTAATTAATACTTAATGAAAGTAATGTATAGTAAAATTAAAGGAATAATTAATTAAAGAGATAAAAATATATTAAAAAGTTACATGTTTTCTAACAAATTCAACAAATTAATTGGATTTTTTAATTTATGTGCCAAAACTTTAAACGTTATATAATATGGAATAATGGGAGTATAATTTTTGGTATATAGCTAGAGAGTTTACAATTTGATCAAAAAAGAAAAAGAAAACCCTTACCTCACCAGATGGTTTTGTAAGATTAGTGATCGCCTAAACTCAGAGTTAATTGAATTGGTTGTTCCTTAACTAAAAGAACCAAAATAATGCCAGAGATAAACCAAACATTTGTTTTCCCTTTCTTATCTGACCATGCTATACACTATTTGTATGGGTCTAATTAACATATGGATTTCACTAGAATTTAATTGAGGCCTTGGGTGCCTTTGAAGCTAGAGAGAATTTCGAAATGTTTTCTTTCTAGCTGGTGTAGTTACAATTTGAAAGGTTTAATAATTTGTATGCACTGTAACTGTAACAACGTTTCGTGTTGAGTATCGCTTATACTTTGATAATAGATCAGATTGTTGGTTGCCTGATATGGAAGGGTAGTAGGCATCTGTGAGAGCATGATTCAGTTTTAATTCTATCTTGAAGCTAGAACCTAATTAGTTAATTAATTATAAATTATATGCACCTTAATGCCAGATTGCCAGTGATCGAGGGCGCCCGTGCATTATTAAAATGATGCACAACAAGTAATTGGAAGATAAGCTAAGGAATGATTGTACGTGTGTCAATTAAATTCCAGCGAATTCCTTGAACATTCAAATGTTGCTGACTTCTGTTGGTTGGTTTTGGTCTTCTTGGTATTCCATATGTGTCACTGTAACCACACGTACGTCTTGATAAGATAAATTAAAACACAAGCCGATCGATCAGGGCTTAATTCCTTTATAACGATCGAGCATTAGGGGAGAGTGCGAGTTGTTTGAATTACCTTTTTTGTTCATTTGGTTGTAATGGGAACTCTTTTATGATCGAGAAGAGAAGATGACCTTTTGATTCCATCACCTTCAACCAGGATCAATCATCTCACATGAAAGACAAACAACCGAAAAGTATGGGCTTATCACACACAACACGAAACCAACATCACATCTCTGCGGACACGTAATGAGGGCACCTGGCTCGTGTTACATGGATCATGACACGACGGCAAATCAATGGAGCTTCTATGCTTTCTTGAATCTCTCTCAAAGCATTTTCATAGACACTAATACAGGAGTTACTTTTAACGTCGTCTCTTTTAAGTCGGTTGTAAGAAAATCGACTTGGTAGATAGATCAGTGACAATTTTATAAATAATTGAATTGATTTTGCATTTCGAAGTCAGTTTTTTTTAACCGTCGTTGTATAAGCATTTTCAAAGTCGATTTTTTAAATAACCAACTTGGAATCTAATTTAAAAAAAAAATAGAAAAACAAAAATCGGTGGTAGCATGCGTGCATGCATGCCACACACAATAGAAAGAATAAAGATAACCAAGTTGTATATTTACAACACAAAAGCTTTCATGAATTGACTTGCACATGTGCTTCGCAAGCTAGCTAGGAAGGATTCCGTGAATTTGTCGCGCTGTGTTTCAAAATTTTAGGTTTAGTTTTAGGAATTTTGACACGGTAAAGTTATCTAATAATTCGTTGCAAGGAAAACTTTGGCCAACAAACCCTAATCATCAATTTGGGTTTTGGGTCAGTCTCCAACTTTTGGGCATCTTTTTTTATCCACAACCCAGTCGATCCCTCAGAATTTTCTCTAGTAAGTTGAATAGTTATAACTTATGGCTCAAGGAACAAACCATGTGAGTGGGCCAGGGAATTAGAAAAGAGCAATCTGCTTGAGCGAGTCCAAAAAGTCAAATTAGACATTGTATACACCTTTCTTTGCGTATACAGTTTCAAAAAGGAAAACCCCTCAATTTTATCATGAAGTATTACTCTTTTTTCTAAAGGGTCTTGAACATAATAGTAGTACGGTGACCCGTGGGACGTACGAATTTGTTACTATGTTTAAAAATTTTGAAATTATTATTTCAATTTATGTTTATTTCATATTATTTAAGAGTTACTGTAATTAAAATATAAAATTTAGATTAATAATTACAAAATAAATAATCTAATAAAACACACTTAAAAAAATTAAAACATAACTTAAGTTGTTTAACAACATCTTTCTATTTATTTATTTTATATTTGAATATGAATTTAATATTTATTATGACCTATCTTTTTCATTATTCTTTAATTAAAATTCTTATATTATTGCAGTATAACACATAATCTGTCATACCTTTTCATATAATGCTAAAAATTAAATTCAAATACACAATAATAGAAAGATATGACAAGATATGTGACAAATTACATATTGTAGAAGATAAATGGTCTATTTTAGCCAAATTTATAGCAATTATAAAATTGGCAAGAAAAATATCCTTGATTGTCTAAATGATTTTTCATTGCCAAATTATTTTTATTTTGAACTAAAATAAAAGTAAATCGAACAGAATAATTGGTGTGAAATAATTTGTACTCAATTTTCCCTCCAAGACTTCTTTATTTTTATTAATATATATATATATTACATCAAACAGTCATTAAAAAATATTGATTTTTAAAATTAGTTCCTGAACGTTAATTAATAAAATACTTATAAACCTTTTTTAATTATATAAACTAATTTGAACTGAGATTTTATTTTATTTCCACCAATAATAACAATATATATCATACTATTCATATTTTTTCTTCCCGCGAAGGAGCTTTTCTTCCCTTTCATTTTTCCTTCTCGTTCATTGAAATTAGCCCCCTTTTTCCCTCCTTTGAACCCAAGAACCTTTAGGAAACACCCGAAAAAATATATTTTTAGAAACAAATGCATTTCAAACATAATTTATACATAATTTACAGTTTGTGTATTAAATTTTTTTGTAAGGTTATATGCACGTTTAATTATGTTTGTATTTTTATATAAATGATTAATATTTAGTTGAATTACGAACAGAAATTATCAAACTGCTCATGCGCATCATTTTTTTCAGTCATTTAGCAGACAGTACCAGAAGAAGATGCCAACAGCAGTGCAGAGTTATGACAAAACAATTTGGTTTCAAGTCTTGGAAACTTCATTTTTTTTTTTTTTTACATTTATGCTTTTATAAACTGAGATTCTAATTCAAGCAGAAACTATAGCATTTTCATACATGCCATGCACAACAAAATCCATTAGTCCATCTTCAATTATCTACCAACAATCAATAGGTCCTCGAAGGAGGAATGTAGCTCAGCAGTAAAAGAAGTTATGCACAAATACTAATCCACAGATATTTACAATTTTTCAAAAGTGTAGGTTGTCTTGCTCTAAAACTATTTACCTAAACATCACGTTCCTCCAAACGCTTCAACTTCAACTGAGGCCCAAAATCCAACAGAATCCTTAACCACTAAATCCATGAAATGAAATTCCTGAACTATTCACCAGTGACGTCTGAAGGCAGCCGATATGGGCGGATGACTCGAATCTGAATCAAAAAAACAAAGTGGAAATCAGAAAACTAGCAAGTATGCTTCATGACAACAATAGTCTCACTTATATATTTCTATTTTCTACATGAAAATTGAAATTCAAAAGTTGCATATTTTCTCCAGAAAACTAAAACATGACAGAACATCCGTGGATGACAGGCACTGGAATCTATCAGAACATCCACGTAAAATCACCCATGTTACTCTACACATGGAAACAGATAGTTATGCCAATATCGTCCTTTGCCCCAAAAACCAACAATAGCCTCATTTTTTAGTAAGTGACTTAAAAGAAAATGTAAATTGAAGATCACGAGTCAAGGGGCTCAGTTGGTTAAAAAGGATGCGTGAGTTATTGTAAACCCCTGACACTGTTTTTGATTCCTACGGATAAAAAAAATCGAAGACCACGGGTGCTCGTAATAAATAAAATAACCAAATAAGCACAACATGAAGTATATCAAGCTGAGCAGGCAGGTAAACCCAGGATCTAGTAAGGTCTAGTAAGGTCGCAAGCTTAACATGGAACAATAGAACATCTTGCCTGAGCCAAAGCATAAATTGTTCGCAAGATTCTAGCAAAATCTGTTCCAAGCATTTGAATGACAAGATCAGCCAAAAACGTTTCCCAAAGCCTGTTCCACAAACCAAATAAAATGTTCAGAAATACTCAATAAGTGTGCCTCAGATAATACCAAAATCTGAAAGTAATGAGGTCGTAGAAATACCACTGCCAAGTTAAACTCCGACGAATTTTTTCCATTGATTTAGACTCTGTTTACTGCACACTCCAAATGTTTGAGAAAATTCTCAAACTAAAATCTCTTTCGTTATTTCTTCTCTTAATTTCTTTCCTTAATTTCTTTTATTCTTCCCTTAATTTCTTTATCTTTATGCAAATTGTTATTTAGATTTAGTTAGTGCACTGAAGTTGAGATTTTTATCAATAAGTAAATATTTCTCTGTTCAGACAAAAGGTAAGGAAAAAGTGGATAAGGACAGAAAGAACAGTTGGAGCGGCTAGTTAGTTACAGGAGATGATTAGATTCATTGTGGGGTGGGGGGTGGAAGGATTCATTCAGAGAATTAGAATTTAGGCTAAATGGCAATTTTGGTCCGCGTTAATCCATAGTTTGTGATTTTAGTCCCCCTACTTTTTTCACGATTTTATTTTCTGCATTTTAGAAAATCCGCAATTTTGGTCCAATCTAAATTTTGCATAGTTTATTTCTTTTATTTTTACATTTTAATTAATTAAGTTGCTTCTTGATGATACCTGATAAAACTGGATCTATCAGTACCTTAAATGAATATGTTAGGTCTAGGCCCTATCAATTGGACTAAAATAAAAGAAATAAGACGTATTCAAAATCAAGGATTTCTAAAATGTAAAATTGTTTTGGGGGGGGGGGGGAATCGCCGATCAAGAATTAAAGGGAGACCAAAACTTCAATTTAGCCTAGAATTTATTAAGTTTACAAGAAAGAGAAACCCTTGCAAGAGAACTCTTTTTTTCTATTCTAATTCATCCAATAAAAAAATTTCTTTGTTTCTATCAATTTCTTGTTTATGTTTTGTTGGTTTGTAAAAATTGCTTGGACCTGCCAGTTCTCTTATTGGGAAAGAAAGAACCAATGAATAAAGTGATCAGTGTTTGGGGATCATAGCATTCTTCATTGGACTCTGGCAGATGTTGCGTAAGTTGCTGAAGAAGCAGGGAACCAATCACGTGAGGAAATGGCAAAAGCACAACAGTCATTCACTGCAATTGAACATGCTGCAATAAAATGTGGACGGAAGGGGTTCATTGCTTGGCAATTATGAGTCTCATTCTTGGGCAAAGATATTGGCATTGCCTAGTTACAATGGAAGTGGCCAATTAACTTGGTTGCTAGAAGAACAAGAAAAAAAATATAAAACAAATTGGCCACAAAAAAAAAAAAAAGAAACAAAACCCGAACAAGATAAAGTGATAGAAACATAGATGACCCAGTGGTGGAGCAAATAGAGGCAGAAGTCAAAATGGAGATGGAGCAATGGCTTACTGTTTCCAGAACTCACATTTGGTTAAGATGACAGCAGAAGAACTGCCAAAAAAGCTTGTTACAATGAAACAGAAATCACTGCAAGCATGGTCATGTCTTGGTGCCAACTTAAGGGTCAAGATGGATAAATATCAGTATACAATGTCAAGCAGCAGGCATCGGTGGAAGTACCCCTTTAGGTCATGTCTTGGTACCAACATAAGGGTCTAGATGGATAAATATCCATATACAGTCTCGAGCAAAAGTGGAAGTACCCCTGAAGGCAAGGAAATTTTGCATTTTGAACAGTCCAGTCAGCCAACCGCTGTATTAGATTTGAGTCATCACATAGAAGCCAATGGAACAAATAGCACCTTGAATGTTGCAATATTTGTAGGTCTGGATTACTCCCCATGTGTGCTTTGGAACATGACACGGAACAGGACAACAGCACCAATCATGGGGATCATGGAACAAGGGCAATAATGGAAATTCAAAAAAAGGGGCAATGCCTTTTTACCAAATGGATCATGCCCAACTTTGTCCCAATATTTGGGTTGATATGAAACATTGCAAATCTGCCAAATGAGGTCATTTAAACCAATAAGCCAAGCCAAAGTCTATGGAGTATGGGCAAACAAATTGCCATTTCCACATGGTCTCTGTTTCACTATGAAGCAGATTGGTGCATTTGGTGTCCACATTCACCATGTTTGTCACAATTCCCTGCTGAAGGCAGTGGAAAAAACTATATAGGAGAATGTATCTTTTACTCATTTCCAGCTTTCAGAATTCAACCTTGAGAACAAGGTTGAATTTTAGGGGGGTGGTATTGTTAGGATAGAAAGGAAGGGAATTAGGGACCGTGAGAACAGTTAGTTAGTTAGAGGGGAATTGTTAGATTAAGAGAAATGTTAGGAACACAATATGTAACACACTCTTTACTATTACTATAATGTGAAATTCATGTAGTCCCACTAAATGATGTGGGTACCACTCCCTATTTATTGGATCCCACATGAAAATCACCCAATAGTAAGTACTAAAGAGTGTATTGTTAGCATTGTTCGTTAGAAGGGACTTACGGACAGTTAGAACAGTTAGTTAGAGGGGAATTGGTAGATTAAGAGAAATGCAAGGAACACAATATGTAGCACACTCTTTACTATTATGTGAAATTCATGTAGAACCCACTAAATGATGTGGGCAATACTCCCTATTTATTGGGTCCCACATGAAAATCACCAAAAAGTAAGTACTAAAGATTGTATTGTTAGCATTGTTCATTAGATAGGGGAATAAGGACGGAGGCCGTAGGGATTTATATACATAGAATTAGCAAATTTGGATGAAAAGGAAAACCGTATGTGAAGGCCCAAAGGGGAAACCCCAGAAGGAGAATGCTCTCTGTTACTCTCTCAGTTGTTCAATAAAATTATCTGTTTCCTTTGTTTGTTTCTGTCAATTTCTTATTTCTCTTTCCTAGTTTCATAACAATCTCTCATTTTTATATCAATGAGCACAGGACTTGTTTAAATATTATTTTGCAATTCATATAAACATTAAACAAAAGCAAAAGAAAAGCTAGTCTTATTAAAATACAAAGCAGATAGAAATAGAAATCATAAAACAAGACCAGGTGTATGACATACACAGGTCCAAGTAATGTGACCATGCTTCTAAAGCCCAGATATCTTGATGCAGCACCAAGAAAACCCTAGAATAAATCAAACATCAGATGAGAAACATGCTATAAAATCAACATAAATTGAAACAATAGTTTGTTTTAGTAGAAAAAGAAAAAAAATATAAAAGACAGAAAATAACTAATTCTGCTGATATAACTACCAAGAAATCATTAATGTTATCTCCATATCTACATTTTTCTTGAACTGGAACTAAATAATCACTACTAGTATTAGGCTTATGTTGATTCAGAAATATCTACATAACCTGGCCGAATTGCATATGAAATTTAATTTTGATCCACTGTTCCAAGACTTCACATAAAGAAATTAACAATAAGAGTGAATCAGTGTTCCAACATATTAGAAACATATTAGAAAATAAAGTCAAACTGTTACTACAAAATGCTTTGGTTCTTCGAATGGTGTGACAGTATTTTATTAACTGATAGTGCATAAGGTTATACAATGATGAAGACTCAAAATTTAAACTCATTCATATTTAGTTATTTAGCTGATGTATGAAGTTGACGTTCCAAACTCTTGGTTATGACATAATACATTAAGGCTTCAAAAAGTCAACCTATCTATCAATATGAAATTAAACTTAAAATTTTTATACCAATAAAATACATTCCTATAAAAAAATTAATAACAATAGAAACATATCAAATTGTCTGTCAGGCACCTGTTTTGCTGCAAGCAAGGCTGCTGTGGGTTCTAGATTAATCATAGCTAACTACCCACCCTGTAAATCATAAAGCACAAAACGAATGCTCAAGTTCTTGGGAAATACTAAGGCTACCAGAACTCTGACCAGCACCAAGATATGCCTTCTTCACTAACTCTTTCTTAACCTGGTAATTGGCAGCTTCTACAAGAACTCTCCCAGATAATTTCCTTGCTAACTACAAGTCAGCAGAGTCATGAATAGGGGAAGATAGAGAAAATATAAAACACAGATATCATTATCTTACCAATTGATATATCTTGGACAAAGTAAATACACCACCTCCCTTTAAAAGAATTGATGGAATGTCTTGGGCCCCAACTTTTGACTGGACTTTCCATTGACTAAGTCCATGTTGTAGAGTGGCCTGACCTTGAGATGCAGTTCTTACAATGTTGAACAAGGCAGGGTAGTTGTCAGATTCTTGTTTACTACAAGACTATTGAAGATTTAGATGATTAGAGACTATAAGATAAAAGAGAAATAGATATTGTTTTAAGTTGAGTTACGTTGAGTTGAACTGCAAAAGGTGGAGGAAAATTTCAAGTTCAAGGTCGTGAGTAGACAATTAGGATGAGCAAGGAATATTTAATTTTTTCCTTAGTTGAAGCAAGACGTATCTATAAGAAGGCCTCCAACCCATTAAGGTAGAGCGGGCATCAGCAGCAAGGAAGAAAAATCGGGACTCGAAAGCTGCTATAAATTGCTGGCGTAGTCGAAGGTCGACTCCAATCATGGAACGGTCGAGGTCATCATTTTCATTTGTGTTTGTGAATAGTGCCAATGGAATGGATTTGAGCAAAGGACTCGAGTAGCTGAAATTAGGCCCATTAGTATCAGTATTAGTATTAGAGTAGAGAAGGGAGTGAATGCAAGTAAAGGTGAAAGTGTGACCTTGGCTCGAAAAGGATTGCTTCAATCTCGTACAACTCAGAATTGGTGGCAAGTTCAATCACAGATCGCAGATCTGGATCAAACTCATAATTTGCATTTGCAGCTTCAACACAAAACCTTTTCTGACCAAAACCAAAGAGGTTCTTCTTACTCCGATTGCTAATGCGCGTTCTAGTTGTAGAAAAAAGCAATTCCTTTATGCTTTGTTTGGGAGAGGGGTTTTGGAGGGGAAGGGAGGGAAAGAAAAGGTTTAGGTAGAGACCTCTCATTGTTTGAGAGTTTTAATTTTTGAGAGAAAGGATTTGAGGATTTTCAAAACTCCTCTGAAATCCTCCAAAACCTTAAAATTGTTGTCCCCCCATTTGAGGGGTTTTTAGAAGTAAAAGTAACTAAAGTTATTATCTTGTACCAATTAGTGTTAATAAAATTACTATCCTACCCTATTCAATATAAAATATAGAATGTATTAATTTTTTAAATAAGGAAAAAATGTAAAAAATTCTTATTAACTATCTATTTCCCTCTCTTAATATATTTTTAACTCCCAAACAAGGAGAAGAAAACTTCTCTCATTTTCCTCCCTTTCCTTCCCCTCCCTTTCTCTTGAATCTCTTTCCTTCCCTTCCCCTCCTAATTCCCAAACAAAGCCTTAAGCTTTGTTTGGGAGATGAATTTTGGAGAGGAAGAGAGGGAAGGGAAAGGTTTATTTAGAAATATTTCCTTGTTTGAGAGTTTTAATTTTTGAGGAAAAGGATTTGAGGATTTTCAAAACTCCTCTGAAATCTTCAAAACCTTAAAATTGTTGTCCCCCCAATTTGGGGGGTTTTTAGAAGGAAAAGTAATTAAAATTATTATTATACAAGTCAGTGTTAATAAAATTATCATCCTATCCTAGTCAGTGTAAAATATATAATGTATTAATTTTTTAAATAAGAAAAAAATTGTAAATTTTTTTTATTAACTCTCTATTTCCCTCTCTTAAATAAGAAATGAACTTCCCTTATTTTCCTCTCTTTCCTTCCCCTCTCTTCCCCTTGAATCTCTTTCCTTCCCCTCCCCTCCTAACTCCCAAACAAAGCCTTACTGGCACTGGGACTGGGTAACAGTTAGAAAGTGTCCCCAACCCCAACGACACGGCCACTCCAGTTGCAGTCATCTTCAATCAATCAATTCATTCATACTACTAGCCTAGCCCTAGGGTAACACAATGTGATTGTTGCTCATCAACCACACATACAAGTACAATCCTTCCTCCTTTCTTAGCACTTTTCATTTTTGTTCCCAGCCATATATTATCTTTGCATCTCAGGCAAAAAATTAAATATAATACAAAATAATTAAATAATTAGTAAAATGGTGCAATCCAGGAAATATTTAGCAAAATAGGACAGGCATTCACGCCCATTTGGAGCGTGTTTAAACACGTCCAAATGAGGCATGTTTACTCTGGTGGCAACACGTGGCAGGCAAAAACTGGGACCTAGGATTTTCGCGGTGTTTTCATAAATTTTGGAAAACCATAATTTTTGACTGGGACGTCCGATTGACACCAAACAGGCGGCCACGCGCTCGAAATTAAGAGGAGAATGCCTGGGCAAGTACCCAACGGGGGCTTGCCCAAAAAATTTTCCCATAAGAGGTCTCTAAGTGCCTTAAATTTGCGATTTACTCTTCGGAGCACTAAAATTTTTTTTGTTTTCTGATATTTTATATATTCAATTAGTGAATTGCAATCTATTCTTTATTTATCAAATTACTTCTCTTAATTTTGAGTGTTTTGACATAGAATACGTCTCCATCGGACATTGTTACGAGGAATTACGACTGTTCAAAGTTATATGCATCGTCGATATTACGAGAAATTTTGCTGCATTAGTTTCGCAAGTTCTAGAGAGCAGTTTGCAGGGATTAAATGATTACTTTGAGGACTATGAGCATGAGATGATGAAGAAGGTGAATGGGAGAAAGACATATCAGAAGTTTTCTTTCTTGCTCTATTTTGCTTCTTTTCTCAGTGCATAGTGAGAAGTGAAGAGAGTGATTGGTGTTGTGTATAGCATCAACCAATGTAACCGCAAGCAAAATAAAGAAGAAGAATGAATCAGAACACTAGGGTTTAGGGTTGACGATTTAGTGTGTAGGGTTTAGGGTTGAACAGAAAAAAAGGAGACAGAGAGTGCCCCTGATTTCCATGATTACCAGTAATGAATGGTGCTAGTGTGGTGTGGTGTATGGTTTAGGGTTGATGATTTAGGGTGTAGGGTTTATTGTTTAGGGTTTAGGGTGTAGGGTTTAAGATTTAGGATTTAGGGTAGCCCAGTAAACCCTAAACCCTAAACCTTAAATCCTAAACAATAAGTCCTACACCCTAAATCGTAAACCCTAAGCCATAAGCCCTAAACCCTAAATCTGAAACCCTAAATCCGAAGCCCTAAATCTGATACCCAAAACCCAAAATCTGAAACCCTAAAAAGTGAAAACGTGGTCGCAAAAATAATTTAAAAAATTGAACAAAATTAGACTGTAATATCGACGATGTATATAACTTTGAACAGTCATAATTTCTCGAGTTCTCAAATATTCTTTTCATTTAATAAGTCTTTGTAAGATCTTTCTGTATTTCTTTTAAAAAATAATTTATTTATAGTATTTCTGAAGTGATTTTTTTAATAGATATAATAGTTAACAAATCTGCTGAAGAATAATTAATTATATGTATATAAAAAATGAAAGAATTAAATGAATGGAACTTGGAGGAATAAAGAGTGCAGTTTATAAGTAAGCAACAACATTAGCTCTTCATTATTTGATATTTATTATAGGTCACGTTTTGATAGATATTAAAAATTTTATTTGGTGCAACATCTTAAATTTTGAAAATATTAGTACATTAGTTTCGTAGTTTAGTACAGTAGTAATAATAAGAGGCACGCAGCAACATAGTATTTGGATGGAAGATTTTATTCTTACCTTAGACATAGAATATTTCATAAAAAAGGTTATTGCTGTCTTTTGGAATGTGTGAATTCTCAAAGGTTGATTGTTAAGTATCTAAATAGTTTAGTATTGGAATGAAATGTAAATGAATAAAGTATAAAATAACGGTAAGAAAAGAAAAGAAAAGAAAAGAAATAGAAATGTGGGTATGGGTTGAAAACGGGAAAGAGAATATATTCGCTGGCGAAGTAAGGAGTCGCTGAGAGTAACGGAACCCTTCCCCCTTCAGGTCAGCTAGTATTAGCATTTAGCAAGCAAGCAAATACCTAAACTACCAAACCAACCCTCTTTCTTTCTTCTTATTCACTTTCACTCCAGATCTTGATTCATTGCATTGGGATTGGGTGGGGTTTAAGTGCAGCGCTTCCACTCCAACTATCGCGATTTGTTTTCCGAACCTAGGTTAGGTTTCTAGAGGGATAAACCACCCTGGCTCCACTTGTTTGTGCAAGCTCCAGCTAACATAACATCTTCTTTTTATTTATATACTCTCTTTCTCATCTCTGTTCTCGTTTCGGCTGAGGCTCGGCTTCACTATGGCGGACTCAGTTGATGTGATTTTGGACTTTCTTAGGAGGAATCGGTTCACCAGAGCTGAGGCAGCTTTGCTCACTGAGATCAATAATCGTCCCGACTTGTATGCCAAGCCTCAAGGTCAAGAACTCATTGTCAAGGAAATTGAGTGTGGGAATGGGAATGGGTCCCATTGGAAAACAACTTCTGCTCCCTCTATTCTTTTCTCCAACACTTCCGAGGAGGATTTATCATACTCGTGGAACTTCAACCCCTCCAATGGTCCTGTCAAGCCCTCTGTATCTCAAACTAATGAAGCTGTTGATTTAATTGCAGCCAATACCAATTCAAAGTCCCGGCCTGGGGAGGAAAATGCTGTATCCATCATGTGGCCTGCAAGTAGTAGTAAAACCTCTGTTGTGCAAAGCAAACATCCTATGGAACTTGATCACCAACTTAAATTCAATGCTTCATCTCTTAAAGTGAACTTTACAGATTATCCCTGGTCAAGAGCGGATGACAATGTGAATTCTTCTTCAGACTCCGCCAAAGATTGTTCTTTCAAGACTGTCTTCCCCTTCTCTAAAGGGGATATGTCTTCAAGCTTTGATGCTGCCACTTATTCTGACAAAAAAGAGGATAAAAAAAAGGTAGAAATTAGTGATACTAGGACATCTTCTATTAAAGAGGAGGTGGGTGAATTGGGGAGGCCTATTTACTTGGTCAAGACACCAGGCAGTTCTGAACAGAAGATGATAGGCAGCTTAAGTTTTCCTCTCCTCCCTGAAAATCAGAAGGAAGAGTTTCCCAGGCTTCCTCCGGTTAAACTCAAGCCAGATGATAAGCCCTTGGTGGTTAATTGGGAGGAGAAGTTTGAGCGAGATGGACCAACCTCAAAACTCCTTGGTGCTGATAGCACTTTGCTTATTGGTTCATATCTGGATGTACCTATTGGACAGGAAATTAACCCTGCAGGTTAGCTTATATTTACAGGGATTAAATTTTTTCATATGATCACAAATGTTTAGTGGTTTCCCTTTTGGGCTTAATAGCAGCTGCATTATGTTGTTTGGTCAGGACAACAGCTTATTTTGTATGCTTAATGGGAATCTTTCCTCAATCTTTACATGTCAAATGTCAAATTAAGAGTTTCAGTAGTTGAATCTTAAATCTGTGTTGTTTGAGGGTAACAGATATTTTAGGCCTTTGGCTAGTCAAGAATCGACTGTTCTATAAGTTAATTAAGCTTAGAAAAATCCAATCCTGTAATTAGGGGTCCAAGTAATTACAGGTTGTTGATAAGTCAGTCAAAAGTCATCAATTAAAGCCAATTAAGGGGCCATTTAGTGAGGTTTCTACATAATTCAGAAATGAAGTACATTTAGGAAATATATTTTTGTGCTTCGTAAGTTTGTTCTTTTTTCTATCCTAGTAAATATACTCTTCCCCCATGTACCCTTTTTTATCCCATATGCTTACCCACCCTATTCACATATTTGGTCTTGCTAACAATATCAAATTGCAATTCAAATCGTGAAATGTTAAAGCTAATTTTTGAATTGTAAATCATAAATCTTATCAAATTGTAAGATTAAGAAACTCATTGAAATATAGCCTGAAATATATCATAAATCATATCAAATTGTAGATCAAGAAATCCATTGAAATATACCCTGAAATATATCATATAAATGATAAATGATGTATAGTGCTGGATGTAATAATTTTAAATTTAAACTAGAGCAATGGAACAATAAAATATAGTGGATAGAATGAGTAACAGTCAGAAGAATGAAAATAGAGCATTAGAGTATCCGAAATCTGAATAATAATAATCATCCATCTATTGCAATATTCAGTCATGTGATTTATGACCTGATACGAATCACCACTGACTAGCTAAATTGTATCAAATTGTGGTTTGGATTATGAATGGTAAAATTCTAATAACTATGGGTCTTACTAATGAGTTACCAGTAGTACTGGTTAAGGAAGGATTTAATGTTTTCTATTAATTTTCGAAAATTACTTGAAAAGAAAGCAAGAAATATATTTTTTAGTTTTGATGTATTAAAACTTTTTACTTTCCATTTAATTCTTTCTACTGTTGTTTTCTTATTCAAATGCCTTAGTGGCACTTGTTTCCTTAATAAAATTTCTGGCCTGCATCTTTCTGGGGATTTGATTTTAATTACTCTTTTTTTTTGTTCCCTACCACTACATCGGATTTTCATGCGTTGATCCATGCATTTGGATTCTCTTTTTCTTGGTTGTATATTTATAGTGTTGACAGTTTGACATTTTGAATTCATTCTAAATTTCCAGTTGAACCACCACAGAGAACTGATCTGTACACAGCTGATAGGATATAGGAATTTAATTTGGAATCTTGGAATTTTCTGTTTGGAACTTGGGAGCATATCTAATCTTTGTCATGGCTGTACTTTCCCCTTTTTTCCGTTGAAAAAAATGTCTGTAGGAGATTGGAATTAATTGATAAATTTCTTTTAAGAAGGTTTGCCAAAAGTTCTAAAGTTAAAAATAAAATGTTTAAATATTTACGGTGTGGTGATTCTGAAGAAAAATAAGGTATTAATTGAAATAAAGAAACAAATCTTTCTTCTGGACTTGATGCAGGATTTCACTTTCTTTTTGGTTTCTATAGATATCTTTTTATTTTCTTATAGCTTCTCAATAGTGATGCAGGAAACATGCAAAGATATTGGTTCTTTGTTCGTTTCCTCTGTTAATTTTCAATTAAGAGAAGAAAAGTTATACAAAAAGAATTGTGCATAATTTGGAAAAGCAACGTTAGCACTATCTCTGACATGAAAAGAAAATAAATAGGGAAATAGTACCATAACTATTGTACTATGAGTTGAATACTCCATCTAGAATCTAGAATTGATCCTAAATCTGGTCAACTTTCTGGGTACGTACACCTTACTACAATTTATTGATGATTTACTTGTCAGTAACTGATCTTATTGTTGCAATATATTTATTTCTGATTTTTTAATCTGATTGCCCGTACTTATCTTTTGCTTGAGACGCTTGTTTGGATGTGCTGAAGACTGTATTTGACTTTTTCGTATATGCTTCAGGTAGGAAGAGGGCTACAGGGGGCAGTTGGTTATCTGTAAGTCAAGGGATAGCAGAGGATACATCTGATCTTGTATCAGGATTTGCTACAGTTGGTGATGGTTTGAGTGAATCTATTGGTTATCCGAATGAATATTGGGACTCCGATGAATATGATGATGATGAGGATGTTGGGTACATGAGACAACCTATTGAGGATGAGGCCTGGTTTTTGGCGCATGAAATTGATTACCCTAGTGACAATGAAAAGGGGACTGGACATGGAAGTGTTCCAGATCCTCAGGAAAGAGGTCCAGCCAAAGATGAGGATGATGATCAATCTTTTGCTGAGGAGAATTCTTACTTTTCCGGGGAGCGATATCTTCAGGAAAATAATGTTGAACCTGTCACAACTACTGATGATCCTATTGGTCTAACACTTACTGAGTATGGAAGGACTACTGATAATGATTTAATGGCTAAATATGATGGACAATTAATGGATGAAGAAGAATTGAACCTGATGTGTGCAGAACCGGTCTGGCGGGGCTTTGTCCCTCAGACAAATGAACTCATCATGCTAGGAGATGGGAGGGTTTTAAATGATAATCTAAGAACACGGCTAGAGGACATCAATATGGATGATGATCAACATGGTTCAGTTAGGTCAATTGGGGTAGGGATCAACAGTGATGCTGCAGATATTGGTAGTGAAGTGCGTGAAAGTTTGGTTGGTGGTAGTAGTGAAGGAGATTTAGAATATTTCCATGATTGTGATGCAGGACTTGGTGGTTCCAGGCACTCTCATCATGATTTGGATAAGAAATCTACTAACAAATCAAACAAAAATAAGAACAACGAAAAGAGTGAGTCAAATACATATGTCATAGGATGTGATAAAGATGCACCATTGCAGATGAAAACTCATGGTGATGGAAACTTCTCATTTCCCCTATCTTTGAAGGATGGTCAGATGATTCAGGCTTCCACCAATAAGTCCCTGTGGCCAAATAACGGCAACGCAGATGAAGCTGATGACTGTCTTAGTGCAATTGTGGAAACTGATGACATGCTTGCTTTGTCGAGGTGAAAGAGCAGTGATTCGTCACCTGTTAAAAGTTCTAGGGATGAGAATAATGCCAACTTTGTAGGATCCACAAACTCTTCTCCAACAACAGTCTCAAATTATGGGTATTCTGAAAGAGAGCATGTGAAAGTAGAAGAAGATGAAAAGACTGGAATTGCAAGGGAAGATGATCTAGGAGCATCGCTAGAGGATGAAGAGGTAGCTGCTGTGCAAGATCAAGTAAGGCAGATAAAGGAACAGGAGGAGGAATTTGAAACCTTCAATCTAAAGTTTGTGCACAGAAAAAACAGGCACGCTTTTAATGTGTTTGTGTGTGTATGCTGATCTAAGCTATATTCACTAGTCATGGTATTTATTGGTTAAGTTAAGCATACTTCTCCAATAAACATGCTTACTATTTACTTCAAATTTCAAATGACTTTGAAATTACATTTTAGAATTTTTTTTTTTGAAACTATGATATGAACTTTGTGCATCCTTAAATTTTGTTGAGTTTTTATATGTGGAACAATATTTTTTTGTATAACTTCTTGTTCTCTTTACTTACAAATTCATAATATGTTAATTATAAATCTATTGTTTGCATATGATATGTAATCCATGTTTGGTATAACCACAAGTTTTATGTTGATTGCCGAGGGCATAGCACAACTCTCCTCCTTAACATGAGCTTGGGACCAACTATGATGGGGTAACTACTAGTGTGAGAACTCCAAGAGGTGAGAATAAGGACTTTCCTATAGGGATAGGGTTACATCAACATTCAGCTTTGAGTCCATACTTGTTTAATCTAGTCTTGGATGTGCTTATCAGGGACATACAAAAGATTATCCCTATTTGCATGCTTTTTGCTGATGATATAGTCTTGATTGAGGAATCAAAGGGAAACAGTCAACATTGGAGACAAACTTTGAAAACAAAGGATTTTCCCTTAAGTAGGAGAGTATGACAGAGTATATGCATTGCAATTTTAGCAAGAGACAAGAGGAATATATCTTGAAAGTAAAAGTGGGAGATGATCTCATACCACACCTTTCTAAGTTTAAATATATAGGATTTATAATACAAAATGATGGAGAAATGGGTGATGATGTTACATATAGGATACAAGTAGGAATGTAGGATGACTAAAATGAAGAAAGGTATCTGGGGTTATGTGATTGCAAAGTACCACCAAACTCAAAGGCAAGTTTTATTACATAGCTAGGCTTTAAAAGGACAATATGAGTGAAATTTGGGGGAGTAGAAATGAGAATGTTAAGATGGATATGTGACCGTACAAGAAAGGACAAAGTACAAAATGATTATTTACGAGAAAAATTGTTGTAGCACTGATTGGAAAAAAAACATGATAGAAAATTAGTTAAGGTGGTTTGGACATATACAAAGAAGGCCATGAGAAACACTAGTCAAAAGAGTAGATTGCATGATTTTTAGTGTTGTGAGAAAGAAGAGAGGGAAACCAAAAATACGTTGTAGGAAGTCGTCAAGGAAGATCTCATGCTAAATAATATACTTGAAGATTTGGTTTTTAATCGTGCTGAATATTGTCATGTAATCCATGTAGCCAACTTCACCTAGTAGGATAATTGTTGTTGTTGTAACGGAAAGTAGGATTAAACTTAGGATGGCAGCTGATCTACTATTTCTCTTTCAATTTGTATAACTTCCACTACTTTCCCAAGACTGCACTCAGAACCGAGTAGTACATTTACAGTTCATAATGAATAAGATGCATTGTTTATCATAGAAATGTTGTAAACATAGTGCGTCTTCATTTAGTTGCCATGGAATTAGCAATGTCAATATGTTTATTGCTACAACAATCCTGATTTAGTCCTTTTTTTATTTGATTTAAATTGATGTTATTATGCTCAGTTGTGATAGAGAGTAATCCTGTGCTGCAGACTAGTTGGTGATTGTTGTGAATTCCTAAAGCTGCTTTAATTCTTAATTTTTATTCTTACATTTCAAGAAATAAGTACATGAGACAACATAACATGCATTTCTCTATGATGAAACCTCTTTCAAAGATATTGTTGAAACAGTGAGGTTCTTTTTCCTTCATGGTAAATGTATGTGCTAATGACTTCAGAACTTTTTAAGCATTTTATTTTTGCATTGTGTAAAAGGATCTTAATGGGATTGTGGTAATTTTTTGTTATGTTGTAAAGTATTATTTCTTGACTGTTTCTATGTTCTCCCTTTTTTAACCTTTATAGTCTTTCTTAAACTTAGTTTTTGTTGCTCAGAACTGGCTTTGAGGAGGACAAGAATTTCCATGTTGTTTTGAATTCTGTAATAGCTGGAAGGTATCATGTTACTGAGTATTTGGGATCTGCTGCATTTAGCAAAGCTATACAAGCTCATGACCTACATACAGGCATGG
>PYAF01005828.1:135079-145498 GCA_007407185.1 Glycine tomentella | reverse complement strand
GATGTGTTTAGAATCATGTGAGGAGGAAGGATTAGCTTTCAGTTTGTGATTTGGTGAATGTTGGTTTTGGCTCTAGGTTGTGCATGTGTGACTTGGACTGAGTCACTTGATTTGAGACATGCAAGAGCCTTAGTGAGGGGCTTAAGGTGCCTGATAGGCCATGGAGACGGTGTCTGGTGAGATAGACCGTCCAAGCCCTGAGAAACCCAGAGGATTTGGGTTGTTAGAGCTTTGAGCTCTCTGAAAATGGCGTGTGGATGAGTCTGAAGGGACTCTAAGGTCATGTTTGATCTGTGATAGACCATTGAGGGTCTATGGAAAGGCTTGTAGAGGGATAAGCCTGATGTATCTTAGGTTAGATAACCTGAGTTGATAGAAAGGACTGAGGTTCCTTTCTCTGAGACAGTTGAGGACTGTCTGATGAGCTTATGTTCGCTTATGTGCTTGAATGGTCTGTGATGTGTGTCTGTGTACCTTGATAGGGCTTGACACGAGGTGTCAGAGAAGCAGACCATCAGTCAAGGCTGGAGTTGTCGGCAAATCTATCAGGTAAGCTCATCGTTCAGGGGATTAGCCCTTCCTCTTGTTTACCACCCAAGTGGGTGATGTATGCATGCCATGCTTGTTTCTGTATATGTTTTGGTGCATGCGGTGGAATGAAAGGCCAAGGTGGCCTGTCTTATGATTATATGTGTGATAAAGCCTGAAAGGCTAGATGAACGGTACTTGGAGTGATACTCAGACCATTCCAGATGTATAAAATTGATGAACCTAGGATAGACACTGAGATAGTGTGAGGGTAATGAGACACCTGATATGGCAAGTGTAGATGGCCAAGGGCCTCTGATGGATGAACAGTGTGAGGTGTTCAATAACCCAGATGGGATGCAGACCATGAGGTGGTCTGTGATGGAACCTATAGAATACTGGCTTAGTATCGGGCTAGTTGAGGTTCCCTAGCCAGAAGAAGAGTTTGAGGACTCCCTGGAATAGCTGAGATTCCTTGGGAGGTGCCACTGCTCTCCGCTTAAAGTCCTAAGGGTGGATTGCCCTATATGGATGTTCCTCCTTAGGCAGTGATGTTGAAAAGTCCTGGATGTGATTGCCCTGTAAAGGAGGTTCTTTCCCAGGCCAGTGTATGTGAAAGTCCTGAGGGATTGAGAGTTCCCTGTGTGGATAGTCTCTCTCAGGCAATGGTTGAGACCCTTAAGGGATTGAGAACTCCCTGTGTGGATAGTCTCTCTCAGGTGACGGGTTGATAGTCTGATGGATTGAGAGCTCCCGGAGTGGATAGTCTCTCTCAGACCGTAATTGGAAGTCCTGGGGGATTGAGAGCTCCCGGTGTGGATAGTCTCTCCCAGGCAGTGGAAAGTCCTGTGGGATTGAGAGCTCCCTGAGTGGATAGTCTCTCACAGGCAGTGGAAAGTCCTGAGGGATTGAGTGCCTCCTGTGTGAGATGATCTCTCTCAGGCATGTGATGTGAAGTCCTGAGGGGTTGAGTGCCTCCGGTGTGAGATGATCCCTCTCAGGCATTGGATTGGAAAGTCCTGGAGGTGATTGCTCTATATGGATGTTCTTGCCCAGGCATGTGTTATGAAAGTCCTGGAGAGGCCAGGCAGCATACAGATATGTTGTATCTCTAAGAGAGGGCTTCCCGAGGGGATGAGAGCCTAAGGCCTCTTAGATGAGCCATATCTGGATTCTTGAAGTCCTGAGTTGAGAGATTCCTCAGGCAATGTGTGCGCTAAGTCCTGAGTAGATGACTCAGGCAATGCTTATTTTAGTAGAAGAGGCAGTGCCTCTCTGGTATGAGAAATGTCCAGTGGTTGACACTTATGTTATGTACCTCTGTGAGACTAGTCTGAGATGGCCTGAGAGCCAGTATGAGGTGGGATACCTCTGATGCTGAGAGCATCTGTTGATGACCCATACAGCTGGGATTGTGTGAAAGCTAGGCTAAGGTCCTAGGCTTTATGTTGTGAGCTGGGATGATGTCCTTAACTCTGTTATCTGTTTGTGTGTGTGCTTGGAGGTGGACCAGGGTAAGGGAGGATCTCCCAGAACCCTGAGCTTACTGAGACGTTTGTCTCACCCTGTGTGGGGTTTGTGGTTTTCAGGTGCTTCTTCTGGAGCAGAGAAACGACCTTAGTGCAGGAGGCCCTAGTGGACCTGACAGGCTGGAGAGTGGGCTGCAGTAGAAGACCAGAGTCGAGCTTCAACAGTTGAAGTCAGTCTTAGTCTCTCTGTATAGCTGTAGGGTGTGTGTACACCCACTTGTACTGTACATATTTGTTGTATGGCCCAATGTGGTCTAGTTTTGAGCATGTATATGTACAGATGTTTATGTTGTATTAAAGTTTGAGTTTCCTCCTGACTATCTTTGTTTTATGTTTATATCTGCCTATGTATTATGTTTGGTTAACTGGATCAACAGGAGCTTGTTTATGATGCTTTGTGTTGTGTGATTTATTTTCCATGCATAATGTAATCAGGAAAAATCGATTCTATCGCTTCCACACCGCGTTTAGTTAACGCTGATAACGCGCTTATGATATTATTAATGATAACACGTCCGGGGTGTTACACACTTCATGGGGCTTTCCTTGGTGATCATCATGGAAGGCTAAATCATTAATCAATCCAAGGATCTAACTCAAGCAAGAGAAGAATTGGAGTTCCGGTTCAGTATTTCGAATTCTACTTGAATATTCACCTTCTTCTTCAATTTTTATTATGTTTTCATGATTATGAATGCATTTAGGATTGAAAGTGAATTAGGATTATGGATTCATGTCTTAATTTCAAATGATAATCACAAGATTAATTGAACGATATTTCAGTTAGGGTTGTGGTTTCAATCAATTTAGGAGTAGAATCAATTGAACTGCTTCTATTGAGATCGGATGAATGTTCATGATAGAATCAATGTATGGGAATGATGATGATTCGAATAGCTTGGGTTGGTGAATTGGATTGATGCTTTCTAATCTGTTTTACTTTACCCGTTGATAATCGTGTTAATTTTTGCATCGTTCTTTAATTTTAGTTTGTGTTCTTGCATGTGTTACTTTGCGCATACCAACTATTCGACAAAAATCCCCCCTTATTATTACCAATGATTTGAAGCTAGAACAATATTGATCATGTCTCTGAGTCGACCTAGGTTAGCTTTGTGCTACAGAATTAGTTTAGTTAATTTTTTTTGGTGCGTCTCGACAAAGCATTATCATAGAGCCAAAAATTATGTCATCCACATAAACTTGAACCAATAAGATATCATTGTCATGTTTTTTGATGAACAAGGTTTTGTCAACATTGTCCCTTGTGAAAGATTGTTCAAGCAGAAATTTGCTTAATCTTTCATACCATGATTTAGGAGCTTGTTTCAAACCATAGAGCGCCTTTTTCAGTTTAAAAACATAGTTAGGATGTTTAAAATCAGTAAAACCTAGAGGTTGTTGAACATATATATCCTCCTCAATGTATTCATTCAAAAAGGCACTTTTAACATCCATTTGAAAAAGTTTGAAATCCATGAGACATGCATATGCAAGCAATAACCTGATTGCTTCCAATCTAGCAACTGGAGCATAAGTTTCTTCATAGTCTATGCCTTCTTCTTGGTTGTAACCTTTAGCAACCAATCTAGCTTTATTTCTGACTATGATTCCACTTTCATCAAGTTTATTTCTAAAAACCCATTTTGTACCAATGGGTTTAAGAGAGGATGGTCTAGGAACAAGTTCCCAAACATCATTTCTCTTAAATTGATTTAACTCATCGTGCATAGCATGCATCTGTAAGATAGTGCCTTGAAGGCCAAAGGCATGTGAGAAGAAAAACAAAATTTTTCAAGTGAAAATACACATACCACACAAGAATCATTCTTTAGCACATAGATATTACCATGTTTGTATTCAAAACTTGATGATCAAGGATAGGCTTGAAGATTCAAGCCCTCTAATGTTGATCCACACCACTCCTTGTCAAGACTCAAGAACACTTCTTGAAGGCCACCAACAAACACCAATGGAGGCAAGTTACGCGCACCAATGGTGATGAAGAAGGTTAGGTTTCGAAGTGTTTTTCTTATCTAAGAGGCTCACCAATAGATGATATTGGCAGCTGAATTTTCCGTCAAAACTCACACAATGGGCGCATGAAAGGGAGGAATGTAGATAGGTTTTTTTTTTTTCGCAAAAACTATTAGAGAACTATGATCACAAGAGTATATTCTATAGAAGAGTTTTGGTCAGATTTTTAACCAACAAATTTGATTATGAAGCATCCCACACGTGAAGATAAATGGCAGTTGTTGCATTTCAAAAATTGCCAACAACCTCCTATCATATCCTCCTAAGACCAAGTCAATTACTTGGGAATTATTTTGCCAAATAATAATTAAATATCCAACCGTATGTAACCCCTAATCAGCCCTCAAACTTCTCCTAAAATCTAGGACATGATCATGATAAGATGCTAGTTAAATTCAAATTCAAATCTAGCTCTTATCTTCTCCTTTTGATATGAAACTAACTACTATAGTTAATTCATATTTAAAATATTTAAATTATCAAATTTAAATATTAGATAATTAATTTAACTATTTAAATTAATTAATAATGTTTTGGACTATCCAAGCCCATTAACTCAATTCATGCGCCCCTCTCTCTTTAAGATAGGTATCCAAACTCCTTCTTGGGCCAACAACCATTATTAGGCCCAAAACCTTTAATGCTATAATGTCATAATAATAAAGTGTTAGTGTGTGTGACCCATTCGGCCCAACATAGCTACTGACATAAATTAGTTTGGGCCAAACAAGGCCACTACCCATTTAATGACAACACAGAGCACAAGCAATGCTTTGTTGCCCCAGAACTAGTTAGGTAAATGACAAGATCATCCTATTAAATCTATTTGGTTTTTGTATGTATTTCCTTTCGTCTCGATTACCTTCCCATAAAACCTAGGGTAAGAAAACGTATTAGCCCTTGCGGTCTAGGGTAAGCTTTAATACGAAATAGGGAGTCTCCAATTTTACTGACTCTAAAGGCAAATCATCTCATGATTTCTTTTACTATACATAGATTCTCGAGTCCCGTAAATGTTATCCCGATTTCTCTGGTTTACAGATAACCTAATCTCTCACAGAGATTTGACGAATTCCTTCAGCTAGTCACCCTAGACTTGTGTTCTTTCATGACATGCCCAAAGGTATACCTATGTGGATCCATGTTTCAGGCAGACGAGGTATACAATCAAAACATGTCTTATAGAACACAGTCTAGGCGAAAACTTCTAGTCTAAGGAAAGACACACCCAAATAAGAGACTACTCTAATGATACTATCTGTGAGATTTCCTCATAGAGTCTCTTTGTGGGTCTGTTTAGTGCGAGCTATACCTTTATAGGTCCACCCACGACTTTAGCTAAGACATCTCCATGTCTGTAGCTCATGAGGTCTTTACCTTGTATCTGCATACAAGTAGATAAGTCGTGATAGTCTTACCCGAGATCACTGATCCCCATTCTCAGTGTCTCTAGACTAGGAACATAAAATTTAGGAGTAGACATCTGGTATCCTTCAATCCTCATGATCATGATCCCATCACTGATACCCAAGAGATACATATTCTATTCCAAGGATTTTATCCAGTTACTCATATATTAATAATGATATCGAGACAGAATATGAAAGAAGATAAAGAACACTTATAATTTATTCATGACAATATGAAAAATATATGTACGTCCTAACCTAATGAAAAGATTGTCTCTAGGACATCCATATACTAACAATCTCCCACTTGGCCTAGAGCCAATCAGACCTCAGTCGTAAACCCAAAGCCTCATAATGACTATCATGTTTTCTCTGAGAAACAACTTTTGTCAGAGAGTCGGCTAGGTTATCATCCGTGGGAATATAATCCATCTTTACATCCATCCTATCAATGATCTCTCTAATCAGGTGATATCTGCGGAGCACGTGCTTAGATCTTTGATGAGACCTAGGTTCCTTTGACTGTGCAATGGCCCCAGTGTTGTCACAATAAAACTGTATTGGCTCATCCACGCTTGGAACCACCAGTAGTTCAGATATGAACTTCTTGATCCAGACGGCCTCCTTGGCTGCTTCTGAAGCGGCTATGTACTCAGCTTCTATCGTAGAATCTGCTGTAGTCTCCTGCTTGGAACTCTTCCAAGACACTGCCTCACCATTTAAGGTGAATATGAACCCTGACTGTGACTTGCAGTCATCTTTGTCACTCTGAAAGCTGGCGTCAGTGAATCCTTTCACTGAAAGTTCATCTACCCCACCATAGACCAGAAACACATCCTTAGTTCTTCTTAAGTACTTAAGGATGGTCTTGACTGCTATCCAATGACCCTCTCCAGGGTCTGACTGGTATCTGCTTGTACTGCTCAAAGCATATGAGACATCTGGTCTTGTACATATCATGGCATACATGATGGACCCAATAGCCGAAGCGTATGGAATTCCACTCATGTGGTCTTTCTCAGCCTGTGACTTAGGACACATAGCCTTGGAAAGATGTACCATGACTGACGGGAAGAAAACCCGTTTTCGACCCTTCCATGCTAAACCTCCTCAGCATCTTGTAATTTTACGTGGATTGAGATAATCCCAGCAGCCTTTTAGATCTATCTCTATAGATCTTTATACCAAGTATAAAGGACACTTCTCCCAAATCCTTCATGGTGAAGCTTTCTGAAAGCCAGTCTTTAGTTGTTTGTAATGTGGGGATGTCATTTCCTATTAGTAGTATGTCGTCTACATAGAGTACTAAGAAAACAACATTGCTCCCACTATCCTTCTTGTAAACACAAGGTTCATCCTCGTTCTTGATGAATCCATTACTCCTAACGATTTCATCAAAACGAATATTCCAACTTCGTGATGCTTGCTTTAGCCCATATATCGATCTCTGCAGTTTGCATACCATATGTTCTTGGCCTTTGGATTCAAAACCTTCAGGTTGTGTCATGTACACTTCCTCCTTCAAGAATCCATTCAAGAAGGCAGTCCTAACATCCATTTTCCAAATCTCATAGTCGTGATATGTTGCTATGGTAAGCATGACCCAAATAGATTTGATCATGGCAACGGGTGAGAAAGTCTCATCATAGTCAACACCTTGTCTTTGACGATATCCTTTCGCAACCAACCTAGCTTTATAGGTTTGAATGTTGCCATTTGCATCACTCTTTCTCTTAAAGACCCACTTATTACCGATAGGAATTTTTTCTTGCGGTTGTGGAACCAAGGTCCATACCTTGTTTTGATACATTGAATCTATTTCAGATTTCATGGCTTCTAGCCATTTAGAGGAGTCAACGTCCTTGATTGCCTCCTCATAGTTACTTGGTTCATTATTCTCTACGGTTTGTTTATTCTTAATCACAAACCTATACCTCTCAGGTGGATGGATGACCCTAGTAGACCTACGAAGTTGTGTATTTACTTCTCCATTGGAGAACGTCGCCTGCGGTGCAGACTCGGGTTCCTCAATTTGTTCTTGTGGTCCTTGAACTTCTTCAAGATCAATTTTACTCCCACTGGCTCCTTGAGAAAGTAAATCATTATCAAGGAATTCAGCATTTTTGGACACAAACACCTTGTGTTCGTCCAATGAGTAAAAGTAATATCCCTTAGTACCTTTGGGATACCCCACAAATAGACATTTAGTGCTTTTAGCACTAAGCTTGTCTGATGTCAACGTTTTGACATATGCTGGCGATCCCCATACTCTGAGATAACTCAGGTTGGGTCTCTTACCATTCCATATCTCATATGGAGTGGTCTGAACAGATTTAGACAGTACCCTATTTAGAAGGTACGCCGCTGTGTCTAAGGCATATCCCCAAAACGATTTTGGAAGTTGAGTCTCACCCATCATAGACCTGACAATGTCTAACAAGGTTCTGTTTCTCCTTTCGAAAACACCATTTTGGTATGGTGTGTAAGGTGCAGTAAGTTGCGAGAGAATTCCATTCTCTCTTAGATAATCCTGAAACTCATAGCTTAGATATTCACCACCACGATCTGATCGTAATGTCTTAATCACTTTTCCACGTTGTTTCTCTACTTCATTCCTATACTCCTTGAACTTTTCAAAGGCCTCAAATTTATATCTCATCAGGTAAACATACCCAAATCTCGATTTATCACCGGTAAAGGTAATGAAATAGGAGTATCCTCCTCTAGCCTCTATAGACATTGGGCCACAAACATCAGAGTGAATGAGTTATAATAACTCACTAGTCCTATGACTCTTAAGCCCTTTTGGCTTGTGACGAGTCATTTTCCCATATAGACAAGATTCACATTGTCCATAGGATTCCAAATCCATTGAATCTAGGTATCCATTTGCATACATCCTAAACAATCTTGTTTCGTTTATGTGCCCTAGTCTACAGTGCCACAGATAAGATTGATTATCTGTCCTAGGTCGTTTCACATTCACATTGAGAACTTCTGTTGCCGTTTCTAAAACATATAAGCCATTTACCAAAGAAGTAGTAGCATAAACCATATCATTCATAATGATAGAAAATGTACCATCCCTAAGAGTAAACGAAAAACCATCTCGTTCCAAACAAGAAATTGAAATAATGTTTCTAGAAATGCCCGAAACATAAAGGCAATTATTCAAATGCAATAAAAGGCCCGTAGGCAAAATGAGGTCTGTATCTCCAACAGCTTGAGCAGCAACTCTTGCTCCATTACCAATGCGGAGGTCAACCTCATTCTTCTCCAATCTTCTGGGACTCTTAAGTACCTGCAACATATTGCAGATGTGAGAACCACAACCGGTATCTAATACCCATGAAGTCGGATTAGCATAAGAATAATTGATCTTAATCATGTAAATACCTGAGGCAGAAGCATCACTATGTTTCTTGTCCTTCACACTCTTCAGGTAGTCTGGATAGTTTCTCTTCCAATGGCCTTGCCATAGTGGAAGCACACAACATCGCTTTTGTTCTTAAGTGCACTCTTACCCTTCTTGTTGCCCTTCTTCTTCTCAGGTTTACCTTTGGGATTAAGGGAGGTTCCTTTTGCAGGCTCCTTAGCCTTACCCTTGTCCTTATTAGGCCCACCAATCAAAAGAGAGTGTGTCTTATCCTTTTTGATAGACACCTCAGCAGTTGTTAACATACTTAACAATTCAGGCAAGCTCACAAGCATCCCATGCATGTTGTAATTCATAATGAATTGACTAAAGGAAGGTGGAAGTGATGTAAGGATTAAGTCATTACTTAGCTCGACATCCATCACGAAGCCTAGATTTCCTAGCTTCTCAATGAGTCGATCATCTTAAGAACATGACTGCTCACACTCATGCTCTCAGACATCCTACACGAGAACAATTCTCAAGAAGCCTCATACCTCTCATGCCTGCCTTTAACATCATACAACTCCTTGAGATGCAAGATGATAGAGGGAGCATCCATATGCTCATGTTGCTTTTGTAGCTCAGGCGACATGGATGCCAACATGATGCATACTGGCATTGTATTGTCATTCATGTGCTGCTTATGAGCTTCCATATCGTAGAACTCATAATCAACTTCCCCTTCCTTAGGAGCTATGGGTAAATTACCTTCTAGGACATAAGCGATTTTCTCGGCCCTAAGAACAATTCTTAGGTTCCGATACCAATCCGTAAAATTTGAACCGTTCAATTTGTTCGTATCGAGAATAGAGCGCAGTGATAGTTGATTAGTCATATTATTAACTGAGAAGATGTAAAGATAAACTAATTAATATATTGTCATGAAATAAGAACAAATTATTAAAGACTTTAAATAATATGCCCCTCCCACTATTTTATCTAAGTCAATGACCCTTGTTATTTTGACTTAGGGTTATTTTATCTTAAAATTACCTTAGTGGGATTAAGAGTACGATTATTTATTTTAATCTTCATCTGAGACCGCAAAATTAAACTAAATAATGAGTTGATCCTTATCAATAGTATCTCATACCTTCTCTTAACATCAGGTTAACAACTCCTTGTCACTTAGTGGTGCATCTCATGCAACCAACCTGGCATTATTACCCCAAATACATAAGCCCCGCTGAGCCTGCAACTCATATATTCAGTTAAGCACTAACCAGCACCTTAAGTGTCTCACACTTCTAATACTACTATTATTCAATTAAACAGTGGGTCCCAACGGAGTTGTGGCGTACCACCATGTAGAGGAATTTCGAGTGGCATTGGTGGTGGGAGGTAATCATGTGCTTAATAATTGATTCCTTTTAAAGGTTTCTTTTATTTTAATGGGTCTCACCAAACGTGTAAGTACTATTATCATGCTAGTCGTATCCTATGTCAAACATCTATCGGATTACACTAGTTGCTTTTGGACATGCATAATAAAACATAC
>PYAF01005828.1:123752-134979 GCA_007407185.1 Glycine tomentella | reverse complement strand
TTCGAGTGGCATTGGTGGTGGGAGGTAATCATGTGCTTAATAATTGATTCCTTTTAAAGGTTTCTTTTATTTTAATGGGTCTCACCAAACGTGTAAGTACTATTATCATGCTAGTCGTATCCTATGTCAAACATCTATCGGATTACACTAGTTGCTTTTGGACATGCATAATAAAACATACATTCGTGATACTCTATCTTATGCATACTAGTCGTTTTAAAACATACATCTGCGATACTATATCTCATGCATACTAGTCATTTTAAAACATAAAACATACATAAAACAGATTTTATATGAGATAGTCATGGTGCTCGTGCTTTCTTTCTTCTTGCTCCTAGGCCGCAGCTCTATCATGTAATCTTCCATGCCTAAACGCCACTAGCCTAATTTTTCTAAAAATAATTAAAGAAACTCCAATACATCTTTGGAGGAACAAAAGAATATACAAAATTTAAAATTCAAAATTACAGCTCCAATTTAAACTAAAACAAGACTTGAATTCAAATTTAAAACATTTGAATTCAAATATTTAAATTCAAAATTTAAATTCGGGCATCATGATCATCCCCTTCCATATCTGCACTTTAAAAGTTAAACAACTAACAAGCACACAATATAAGTATTTCTCAAATGGCCGAAATATGCATCCAAATACATAATTCAAATTTTGTTGATTCTTTCTCAAAGAACACAAAAATTAAACCATACAATCAACCATTTATATACATAGACTTTTATGAAAAATTTTGTCACAAAAATATTATGTTATGCTTATGAACAATTCATTATAACAAAACACAAAAATAACAAGATCAAATTGAACAAAATTAAGAACCCTAATTTTATTCATGTGACCACGACATGCATAGGATATTTCATGCATTTTGAAAACAAAATTATGGAGAAATGCTCAATATATTTGAATATTCATATCATGGCTGAATCATATTCCTTTCTTAAAAGATGTTTCTTTGAAATCTTTCACAAAGAATCATAAAGAAACAAAACCGTGAACACATAAAGATATATGTAAAACGTAATCATATTACAAACAACATATTATAACAAACAAGGTATCATCACCCGTCGATAGTAAAGCAACCAGGCTCTGATACCACTTGAAAGATAGGGCCTTGAAGCCCGAAGGCATGTGAGAAGAAAAATAAAATTTTTTCAAAGCGAAAACACACATACCATTCAAGAATCATTCTTTAGGACATAGATGTTACCTTGTTTATATTTGAAATTGATGATCAAGAATATGCTTGAAGATACAAGCCCTCTAATGTTAATCCACACCACTTCTTGTCAAGACTCAAGAACACTTCTTGAATGCCACCAACAAACACCAAAGGAGGCAAGCTAGGCGCACCAATGGAGAGGAAGAAGGTTAGGTTTTAAAGTGTTTTACTTGTCTAAGAGACTCACCAATAGATGATATTGGTGGCTGAATTTTCAGCCAAAACTCATACAAAGGGGCACGTGAAAAGGAGGAAGATAGATGGGGTTTTTTTTCTCAAAAACCATTATTTGAGAACTATGATCACGAGAGTATATGTATAGAAGAGTTTTAGGTCAGATTTTTAACCATAAAATTCTGATCATTAAGCATCTCACACGTGAAGAAAAGATAGAGTTGTTGTATTTCAAAAATTGCCAACAACCTCATATCTTATCTTCTTAAGAACAAGTCAATTACTTGGAATTATTTTTCCAAATAATAATCAAATATCCAGCCGTATGATAAGCCTCTAATCAACCCTCAAACTTCTTCCTAAAATCTAGGATATGATCATGATAAGATGCTAGTTGAATTCAAATTCAAATCTAGCTCTTATCTTCTCCTTTTGATATGAAACTATCTATTATAGTTAATTCATATTTAAATTCAAATATTTAAATTATCAAATTTAAATATCACATAATTAATTTAACTATTTAAATTAATTAATAATGTCTTGGACTATCCAAGCCCATTAACTCCATTCATGCGCCCCTTTCTCTTTAAGATAAGTTTCTAAACTCTTTCTTGGGCCAACAACCATTATTAGGCCCAAAATAGCTACTGACATAAATGAGTTTGGGCCCAACAAGGCCTCTACCCATTTAATGACAACACAAAGCACTAGTAATGTTTTGTTGCCCCATAACTAGTTAGGTAAATGACAAGATCATCCTATTAAATCTATTTGGTTTCCGTATGTATTTCCTTTCATTTCGGTTACCTTCCCATAAAACCTAGGGTAAGGAAACGTATCAACCCTTGCGGTCTAGGGTAAGCTTTAATACGAAATAGGGAGTCTCAAATTTAATGACTCTAAGGGCAAATCGTCTCATGATTTCTTTTACTATGCATAGATTCCCGAGTCCCATAAATGTCATCCCAATTTCTCCGGTTTACAGATAACCTAATCTCTCACAGAGATTTGACGAATTCCTTCAGCTAGTCACCCTAGACTTGTGTTCTTTCAGGACATGCCCAAAGGTATACCTATGTGTCTCCATGTTTCAGGCAGACGAGGTATACAATTAAAGCGTGTCTTCTAGAACACAGTCTAGGTGAAAACTTCTGGTCTAAGGAAAGATACACCCAAATAATAAGAGACTTCTCTAATGATACTATCTGTGAGATTTCCTCATAGAGTCTCTTTGTGGGTCCGTTCAGTGCGAGCTATACCCTTATAGGTCCACCCACGACTTTAGCTAAGACATCTCCATGTCTGTAGTTCATGAGGTCTTTATCTTGTATCTGCATACAAGTAGATAAGTCGTGCTAGTCTTACCCGAGATCGCTGATCCCCATTCTCAGTGTCTCTAGACTAGGAATTTAAATTTAGGAGGAGACATTTGGTACCCATGAATCCTCATGATCGTGATCCCATCACTGATATTCAAGAGATACCTATTCTATTCCAAGGGTTTTATCCAGTTACTCATATATTAATAATAATATCGAGACAAAATATGAAACAAGATAAAGAGCGCTTATAATTTATTCATGATAATATGAAAAGTACATGTACGTCCTAATCTAATGAAAAGATTGTCTCTAGGACATCCATATACTAACACCTTCTACATAAAGAACATTCTTGATCTTTGTTTTGAAGCTATCTCCAATGATCTTGCCATTATTATTATCCCCATAAGTGACATATCCTTCATCTCTAAGTGTTAAGTTTGTAAGCATGGACATGTCTCCCGTCATATTCTAGAGCATCCACTATCAAGGTACCATGTTGAGGATATAGCTCCTAGACATACCTGCAAAAATCAAATCAATATGCAAGGGAAGGTACCCAATTAAGGTTGGGTCCATAGGGGTTAGCATTTTTCTTTCTTTTTGGAATCCAAATGCAATCTCCATTTGGCATATAGAATCTCCTAGAATAGCATTTGTATGATGTGTGCCCCTTTTCCATACAATAGTTGCAAATGACAGATTTTGATGGTTTTCCAAATGCAGCACTTTGATTGATCCTTGAGTTTTTATGCCACTTTTGATTTTTCTGTTTTGGAGGCACAAATACTATTTTTCCAAATGATTTTGAGCCATGTTTGTACCCCAAACCAGAAGTATCTCCAACATACTTTTTCACACTCAACATTTCAGCCAAGTTGCATTTTCCTTGGTAAAGCTTTCTCAAGAGATCAATTAAATCACTGTTTTTGGATAAAAGTAACATGTACTTTTCTCCTTGACTTTGTTTATAATCATCATAATCCTTTTGAAGCAAGTTATAATTATCAACATTTGTAGAGAAAGAGGCACACACACATCCATTCAAATTGTAACTTGAAACAAGTTTGTCATTTTGTTCTTTCAAGTTGCAAATTTCAGTTTGCAATTCAGTTATTTTTGCAACATGCCATCTAACATTTCCTCTGAGCTTGTTATTGGATTTTGCAAGCTTTTGGGCTTCCTCATGCATTTCTTGGAAAGCACTAATAGCTTGTTCAAGTTCAGAATTTACCTCATCTCCATCACTTGATATATCATCATCATCTTCATTGATAGTGGAGGTGAGACACATGTTGGCTTCTTCATTTTCAGTTGAAGATTCTGAGGTAGTTGACTCAGTATCTTCCCATGCTCTGTAGTCTCTTTTAGTTTTCCCTTCTTTCCTCATCTTGTTCTCTCCCTGTTGTTTCTTCAAGTAGATTGAACATTCAGATTTGATGTGGCCAGATTTACCACATTCAAAGCATGTAAAGTTGTTGTCAATCTTCTTGTTGATGTTGTTGTTGTTACTATTGTTGTTCTTGCTGGCTTTAGTGAACCTCTTGTTCTTATTTTTCCTTAGAAACTTGCTGAACTTTCTAACAACTAAGTTCATGTTTTCTTCTTCATCCTCATCACTTGTTTCCTCTTCTTTTTCAGCTTTTGAAGTTGCAGCTTTCAAAGCAATGCTTCTGTTTTTCTTTTCTGCATCTTCAATACATGTTAGTTGAGACATTTCAAGCTCATATTCAAGTAGCTTACCAAACAATGCAGCCATGGACATCTTTGATAGATCCTTAGATTCCTTGATTGTTGTCACCTTTGGTTGCCAAGGCCGAACAAAATAATCGATTATAGGCTTAATGTAATCGATTAATTCAGTACAAAAACCTTTTTCCAAAAACATTGTGATTCATATAAAAGCCTTTAGTTAAATGTTGAAAGTTAGTTGGATTTTTATGTAAAAAAATACTTAGTTGAACGAATGAATGAGTGAATGCATGGATCAATCAGATGGCTTTCCTTTTACATAGAATTACAAGTCTTCAAGCATGTTTGAAGCTCAAAACAAATCTTGGCAAAGGCTTCCAATCTTCATGAAGCTCCTTTGAAATCAACAGCAAGAACCCACTTTACAATAGCAATCTTACACAGAAATTCAGAATCAAATTTACACACAGAGATTAAGGAGAGAGACAACCTGATGATCCAATGGATGAAATGCACATGAATTACCAAATCAGGTTGAGTAGCAAACTAGATCAGAACATGCTTTTCCTTAATCTTGAAAAGAATCTTGCGCAAGAATCTTTCAAAGACCCATTGATGTTTTGAATGAAGCAAGAAGTAAAAACACTGAGAAAATCACTTAGGAATTGCTTAGAAGGCTTGTGTATACTCAGAAATACGAATGGTCAAGTTGTGAAACAAGCTAAGTCTTCACTCCTATTTATAACAGAATTTGTAACTAACTGTAATCGATTAAACGCACTTGATAATCAATTAATCCACTTATGTAATCGATTAAAATAACCATGTAATCAATTAAACCGTTCAAGAATGTTTCTGGTTTTTCCAACGAGCAAAATAATCGACTATCCCAAGCTGTAATTGATTAAAACAGAAAGTCTCGGAATAACAAAATGTACTATGTAATCGATTACAAGATTTGGTAATCGATTAAAACAGAAGACTTATATTTTCAAAGTGAACGAGTAATCGATTACAAGCTTTGATAATCGATTAAGACAGGAAAGTGATTTTTCTCAAATAGCTAAGTAATCGATTACAATGTGTGGTAATCGACTATCACAGCAAGGCTTAAAATTCATGATTAACTATGTAATCGATTACAACACTTAAGTAATCGATTAAATTCATTAACAAATCAGTTTTGTTGTAAACAAAGGTCAAATAATCAATTATTCTAATGGGTAATCAATTACAATATTCATAAAGATTTTCCAGATAGAACGAAGAACATATTAATCAATTATATCAGTAAGGTAATCGATTAATCTAGTGAAAATAGCATTTTTCCAAAAAACTTTTCAATCTGATTAAAACCTTAACCAAATTATAAAAGCTTTGTTATTTTTTTTTGAAAACCATTTAAGTTTATGAATGAATGAATGTAAATCATGAATCATCAGATTAGCCTTTCTCTTACACTTGAATCAATTACAACACTTCAAGGCATCCAAGCATGTTGAAAGCTCAAAACCAATCTTGAATCAAAGTCTTCCATTCTTCATGATGCTCCCCCTATATCCAACATAAGAGAAGGTCAACTTTTACTTCTTGTTCAAATCTAACCCCATGGTCTTCAGCCTTCTTAAAGTTTGCTATCATTGCCAGACAATGATCCCGCACACTCCCTCCAAACATAACTGTCTTGGTGACTGCATTTAGCGGATTCTTCCTAGCAGAGCTGCTAGACGTAGCAAACATGCCATCAAGAGTCTGGAGCATCATTGCTCCACTCTCAATCATGCTCACTTGCTCCTGAAGGTGACTGGCGAGACTGGTTAAAATATAGCAGCGAACTGCCACATTTGCCTTCTCCCATCTTTCTTTTTCCTACTAAAAATGTGTCTTTGTTGCCTCAAGCACATCCTCAGTGGGCTGCATTGGCATAGGGGTAGTCAGAACAAAATTGAGCTTTTCATGTTGAAGAGCAATATCTAAATTGGTTTTCCATTGTTTGTAGTTTGTACCATCCATAGATTTTTGGCTCAAAATAGTAGCTAAAGGATTGAATGAAGACATTTTTTCTAAAACAACAAGCACACTAATTACAAACAAGAATAACAAACAAACGAATATAGTGCTAGTAGATTCTAACCACTACTACCCATCTATAGTTTAACAATCCATTAGTTATCTTTACAAGGCTTACGATGGGCAAGATACTTATAAAACTAATATTGTTATTTTAGACCTTTAGTTCCATTGCCAAAGCCTCGATGTTGAATGTATTTAACCATTATTTACTTTCAAAATTATCTTTAGTGTCTAAGTGTTTTCAATGATGGGTCGTACAAAAACTTTACTAAAATTTTGAAAATATTAAGGTTTAATCTAGCGAAATCCGATTATCCTTATCCAATGGGGCTTCAGCAATAACCATTTCACTAATAAACCCACAATTAGAGCCCATAGGTTTTAAATTAATTACTTAATTAAAAACCTTCACCCATTCAATATTTTAAAATTTAGAATTTTCCAATTTTCAAGAATTGTTTAAATTCGAGTATTCTTTGTTTGATTTCAAAGACTATGTAAGCTACCACAAGCTGATGAACGTGCAAGCAAAGCTTATCAGAATTTTAAAATCATTAAGGTCCTAAAATCAGGTCATGTTAGGCAGCGTGTGCTCCACACATTCATGATACATGATTGTGGTATGCAATGTGTGTTAACACATGACCATTTTAGAAGACCCACAAATTACTCGCAATGTAAACAGTTCTCTTAGGTAATAATTTGAATTAATTGTCTTGATTTTAATTATTCAAAATTAATTAATTCAATTATTAATCTATATTTTTAACAAAAATCATAATAATTTTAATTAATTTTTGAAAATAATTTTGAATCAAAATAATCCTATAATAACTATCATACTAGTCGTGTGATGACAAAATAACTATTATGCTCATGTAATTTTCAAGTTATGCAACAATATATGGCACCACCTATTCTATATGACATGTTATCACAATAAGCATGTTATCATATCATATAATTCATACATTCATAAAATAAAGCAATTTAAATAAAGCTTTAATCCAAGGTTTCCTAAAAAAATAAATAAATAAATAAAGTTCTCTTCAGCTCGTATTCTTCTTCCTTTCAGTCCATAAGTTATGTTTCAAGCCCGTTTATGGTAGCCAAGGCCCAATGTCCCAAAAAACCAAACTTTGGCAAGAAATCCTAAGTCAACTTTTAGGAACCCTAGCCGTCACGTCCACTGCGCTGTCACTCGAACTCATCTCAGGAAGAAACTCCAGGGGAAAGACAATCCTTCTTTTTGCATCTTCTATTCTTCTTGATCTTCTTTTATTACAACTTTTGTATAATTTCCAAAAAAAATACAAGAATAAAAAAAATCAATGAGGAAACCTAATCATATGGGATTAGCCTCCTTGTTATAACCCAAGAAAATACATTCAAATCTCTACCATGGATTAAAGTTGAGAACCAAATAAAGCATAGATTTTTATGTAAAGAATTATAAAGATAAACATACAATACATATGATCAACAAATATAGAATCCTAGGTGTCATATTTCATGAAGCAATTAATTACATGAATAGTGAAACTAGATTCACATAACAATGGACAACCATGCTCTCTGATACCAATTGTAGAAACTATTGGATTCATGCGGAAGCAATTTAAGAACCTAGTATATTGGTATGCTTATCGAATCATCATTGTTTCATAAACACACAAGGATTATTACCTCTCGGAGTATTGATCTTTGATGATCTCTCACGCCTTAGAATTCTTGCGTCACTGCATAATTTATCTCCTTGTAGTCTCTTGATGGCAGACCTTCCAAACAATCTCTCAAGAAGGAAAGGGATAGTGTGGACACTTTCTCACTATCAAGAGATGACCTTGTCTCAGCCTATGTGACTGTTCTCTCTCTTTAAGGAGGGTTAAGTGTAGTATATATATGGGTTTCTAGAAAACCTAACCCTTAGGTGTTAACCGGCTCTAGGTTTCTTGGACATTTTTTACACACTAGGCCCTATTGGACTTTAGTGAAAGAGCAAATACCCAACAGTTGCAATATGCAAAACTCTATTTGGGTGTAAGCTTGTAATGGTTATGACACATTTTGTTTATTGTTAAGGTTTTTAGGGTTATTGAGGTGGCAGAGGAAGCCTATGGTCATAAATTAAGTTTACTTTTTAACTTTAATTTGTGTTTTTTCTTGGGGGTGAGACTATGAATGAAAATGACATCTGTATAACCTCGTATTTGACATTGACAGATCAGTTGATTGTATGAAAATGTTTTGTTTTTAACTTTGTGTGCTAGTTCCATGTTGAATAAACACATGTTACTCATAAACTATGTCTCTCGTATTGTCTATTTGTATGTTTCAGGGACCAAAGTTGGCAGGGCAACTGGACTTCTGACGCCAGAAAAGTTAATTGAGCAGGTAGAGATAAGAACAATCGCGGCATCACCATTTGAAGATGATGTGAAGCTTGAAAACGTGGAGACATTCTTTGGTCAATATGCCAAGGTAATATTTTAGGATTGGTGCCATGTTTACTTTACAACATTTTAGCTAGAGAGCATTATAGTACCTCTCTCTATTGTCGTTGGTTTTGATGCATGTTATGTGACAACTGGCATGAAAACTGTATAAAAGTTCACTTAATCTCTTGATATGAAATTGGAGCACAGTCACTATGCATTTTATAAAAAAATGTCTTCAACGTTTAAAGAGATATGAAATTGGAGCACAATTGATATGCTTCTTATAAACAGGCTGTCTTGATATTTTAAAAATAAAAACTGAAATTTGATTCCACGGATTAATCTTTACATGCTTCAGATTATATATTCATTTAATGATAAATTTTTTGTCAGATACTCCTGGAGGTATGAAGTACTTTTGATAATTTATTTTACTTTTTATGTAACAAAAATGACAAATTCTTGTTTTTCTGTTTCAGATTAACAGTGTTCGGTTGCCTCGCCATGTTGGAGACAAAAAGTTCTTTTGTGGCACTGCCCTTATTGAGTTCTCATCAGATAAAGAAATGGAAAATGTTTTGAAGCAAAATCGGGTCTATGCGGGGGCTGAGCTACAATTAAAGCCAAAGTAAGAATGCTTATAGTGATTCCATAGGTTCACTGACCATTGTTCACTTATAAGTTTATTTTATTTTTTGTATACTAGAGTAATTTCTAATGTTAGGGAAAGAGAGGGAGGATAATCCAATATTTTCTGTCTAATTGCTATTTAATCAAATTTATATTGCAATAAGATTTGCAATTATTTTAATATTTGTAATAAGTAAAATGCAAATTGATAGTAATTGATTTAAAGCCCGTGGTGCTCTTGGCACTACATTGAAAATTTGAATTTATTGCAGTTAGCTTGCAATGTTCGTTTTGTTCGAACATGAGAATTTAGGATGTGAGGCTGTCTACATATGCATATTGTCTAATATTGTTTATGTTTATATCCAATTTAGGAAGGAGTTTGATGCACAATGAGAAAAGGAATTAGAAGAGCATGAAAATTTTCGGCCACCTGTGGGTTCAGGTCCCCTGAATAACACAAATACAGAAGCGAAGTAAGAAAACTGAATTCTTTTAATCCCTACCCTACCACAAAATAAAAATGTTTATCAACTGATTGTCTTTGTATGTGTTTATCACAGCTACCCTAAAGGCTTACTTATAGCCTTCAAAATAAAGAGCATTTCTGATGAAGTTCCTTCGAGTCAAAATAACATTGATCAACAAGCCAACGGCAGTAATTTTGTCTCCAAAACAGATCAACAAAATCCGTCTGAAATTGCTGCCAAGGACAGTGATAAAAAGATATCAGAAAATGTTGACAATTATAAAGAAAACAATGGAGTGAGTGAATGAAAAGATACACAAGGTGAAGAAAAGAGCAAAGAAATCGACGGGAAAAATTCTATTGCTGCTCACAAGGACAACAAGGATGTTGTCTCACGTGAGGATTTGAAGTGTGTCTTTGAGAAGTTTGGTACTGTGAAGGTAATTGGGTTTTTACCCTTTCTCTAGCCTCTTGTTTTTTGTTCAATATTTCAGTTATGTTTGAATTGGTTGAGACTGGTATAAATGCTATATTTTGCCTGCTCAGTACATTGATTTCAAGATTGAAGAAGAGTCAGGATACATTTGTTTTGAAGAACCTGAAGCTTCTCAGAAAGCTCGTACTGCTGTAGTTCTTTCTGAAAAGAAGGGCTTTGTTGTGAAGAATTATAATGCTACTCTAGATCCAGTGACACGGGAAAAATTCTGCTGCTGCTCATAAGGACAACGAGGATGTTGTCTCACGTGAGGATTTGAAGTGTGTCTTTGAGAAGTTTGGTACTGTGAAGTGATAGGATCTAGGACTGTTGTTAGTAATATTTTGGACTGCTGTTAGTAATATTCTGTTCAGTTAGTTGTTAGGGCCAGAAATTATAAATAGAAGGTGAGGGGCTGAGGAAAGGTAGCTTAGAAGCATAGAGTATTAGGAGGTTGTGTTGATTTGAGGAGGTTGCTTAAAGCACAAAGAACTTCGATTCAAGAAATGATGGTTTTGAACTTTCAACATGCCTTTGAAGCATTGAAGAAAAGCTTGTGATCAAATGTAAAAGGAAGGAAGTTTTCTGATGATCCAATCATTGCATTCATATCATTCATAAGTTTGAGAATTAAATCACAAGGCATTGGTAAATTGTTTTAAGTTTTTAAAATAAACTTAGTGTTTTTGGAAAAATAGCATTTCACT
>PYAF01005828.1:82123-99155 GCA_007407185.1 Glycine tomentella | reverse complement strand
AACAATTATTACCTTAACCTTAGGGAACTTTGGAGCTTTGGAATTGTTTTGGGAATAAGTGAGGGGGGTGCATGCATATATTGTTTTGGATGATGTCTCTGGCCTGTTGGTTTACTCTGATGTTCAGCTTATTCTTCATGTTTCTATGCATCGTGTTATATCAGTACCATATTTCATGCAAATTTTCAAAAAAAAAAAAAAAGAGAGAGAAAAGAAGAGAAATGAAAAAAAATAATAGAAATAAAAAGTAGAAAGAGTGAGAAAATAAGTATTTGAAGAAAAGTTGTTATGTTTGAAGCAAAGGAAAAGGAATGGTGTTAGAGGCTGATTAGAGATTTTTGGGTTTGTTTTTACTTCTTACTTATTCCCCGTTGCTCCTCTAGTCCCTCTGGTTTGCAGCTACTTATCCCATATTTTATCCTCTCCCATGTCCTTAACCACATTACAACCCTGAAAAGACCTTTTGATCCTTATGTACATGTTTATTGGGTGTTGATTATAGAGACTTGCCAAGTCTATCTGTTGCTTGTTTTCATGAGTGTTTTGAGAGTATACAATTGCCTAAACACTTGAGAGATACAGTGTGCTACAGTGCATTTGGTGAGGTTCTGTTGCTTTTAATTCACCTCTTGAGCGGATTGATTGTTTTGCTAAGTTTTGAAAACTTGGATAAATCCCATAAGTGTGTAGTTTCTCTGACTCTTTGTGTGTTGCAAGTTGTCAATTCCTTTCTCTTTTCCCAGTTTTCATTTAGGATTGTGCAGAACTGTTTATTTTACAGTGTGTCACTTTCTTTAATGTCTTTAGAATTGTTCCTTGCTCTACTTTTGGATTTTGCCCAGGAGTGCAAAAGGCTAAGTGTGGGGGGTTTTGATGAGTCACTATTTACCTTTATTTTCTCATCTTTCTGTACTCATTTTAATCCCTGAGTTGTGTTTAATCGTTTATATTTTGCACTGTTTCTCATTTAGGATTTAATTAGACCGATAATTCAGATTTTAATTAATTTGGATTATTTTAAGTTTAATTATTCCAATTTTTATTTTCAGGGCAGTTTAATAATTAAATGGGCTTGGAATTAATTCATGGACTTGAAGATTGGAGTGCCACGTCAGCATCATTTTCCACATCAGCATTTTATTTTTGTTTTATTTTATTTTAGTGAATTCTTGGGCTAAAATTGTTAGGAAAGGCCCATTCTTTTGTGAGATGCAATCACTATATATTTCGAATACTGTGCCCATGCAGAAACACAACACTATTCATGCTCAGTTTTTAGGGTTTCAGAATATTTTCGTTTTCTGCTGTTTCTCTGCTTTAGGGTTTCGTTTTGTTTGAATATAGTTGCGTTTCAATTTCAGTGCCTATTTTCGTTTCTGTTTCAAGTCTCTAATTTCATTTTCGTTTCTGTTGCTATATTCGTTTCATTTCCAGTATTTAGGTTTTCGTTATGTTAAATTTCGTTTCAATTTGCGTTTCTGTTGCTATTTTTGAATTAATGGAAATCTAAATCCTAGGGTTGGACCCTAGGACAGATTGTAAAACCCTAAATGGAGGTTCTCTGTAATTGCAATTCGTTATCTGCTTGGTTCTTCCTTGTTGGGCTTCTGCTTTGTATTTTTCGAATTAGAGTCATGCTTAATGATTCTAATATTGATTGATTCAGTAATCTCAGGTTGCTTATTCCTGAGAGCTTGCCCTGACGAGGTTCGCGTTTGCTTAATTTGTGTAAGGAAGTTTTAGGTTAATCTTCGCTTAGTAGATTAATCTGGACTACTGAGGATTAAGTCAGGATAGATTATCTTTCGTGAACCGAGGATATTAGAGGCACAATCTGTTCTAAGGTCTGACTTGTTTTAATCATTGCAATTAATTGGTATTTCTGTTTTATTTTAGATATTCTTGCATTCTGTTAAACCCCCCCTTTACACGTTTTTAATCCCTAACGCAGACAATTGATCCTTGAGAGACGACCTAGGAGTCACTTCCTAGTACTACATTTAAACTGTATTAATTTGGCCGAGTACGACCTCGATCAGTTGTGAATGTATATTATCTATATATTAAACAATTGTGGTGACTTATAATGGAATGGGATGTGACTTTTAAAGATAGCGAGAGACATATCTATAATTGCATTATAGGAGAATCAACATGTATATTGCTATTGAGAAATAGGCTAATGCAAAGTGATTGTTAGAAAGGAGAACACAAATATGGGAAGTGAAGTTAACACACGAGATAGTATGAAAGTAACTTGCTAGTTAGAGGATAAATCCTAAGATATTGATGAGAGTGAGTTGACATAGCAAAGTCAACATAAGAGGTGAATCATAGGAAAATGTTTATGATCAATGGATGTAGATTCAACCATAGAAGTTATAGAGTTTGATAGAGACCCGACTAGGGTAAAGCCATGAGAGGTATGAATGACTTGAAACATTTAATGTTATATGATGGAATTGTGAGACAACATCACCCCTATGTTATGGGTTGAATAGTATTTGCTACATGTCTTTGTTTTTATGGCCTTCGGCAATGTCGTAGATCTAATTTTCTCTTCATAATGCTTTTTGTCCCATGTCATTCTGAATTTTGTATAATTTTTAATGATTTTTTTACATTGCAGATTGCCCTGTTGATTATGATTTTGTGTAACTATGAGATAAAAATAATAAGCTACATTGTTTGACATGGACTCATGTTTTATATGTACTTTTAGTGAGGAATAGACTTGATACAGACCTTGTAGGATTTGGAATCAATGAATTTTCATTTTTAGATAATTGATTATAAATTTTATAAGATGAGTGTGGGATGGAATAATATTATGTAGTATGTTGTTCTTTGGGGATGTAATGATACTTGATTTGAGGAAGCCGTGGTAGTTGAAGAATTATAAGAAATATTACAACACTTTATCGATACTTTGGGAGGTTCTCTGTAAATTCTTAACCCTAATGAGTTTTTTGTTTTTGAGATTTTTCTCACTCAATTTCCTTTTATTAGTCTAGATTTTTCTCACTCCAAAATCCTTTACTTTTTAATTTCATAATTGGTGTTTAACTTAGTCATAAACACTTCTTTTGAAGGCTTATGATTTTTTTATGGGTGAGAAAATGGCTTGTCAAATGAAAAGAGGGTGAGTGTTTTCCTAGAAAATGTAAAGACCTAAATTATTCTATATATTATATTTTTAGTTGGGTTAAATTTTTAAGAATCGTTAGATAATGACTATTTTATGTTTACTGAATAGATCCTAGTATAAATTTTATCACGTATAAATTATAGAGATTGTCAAACATATATATATATATATATATATATATGTTTAAATACAACATAACACTTAACTAATAGAAAACACCTTAGCCACACTAGTTAGGAATATTATTTATGTACAAAAAACCTACAACCCATGTCATTTCAGAAGTTCTCTCCAAAGCTCTCTTCTTCGCTGACCAAGTTAATTGGTTCCATAGGTGGTTGTGAATAAGCAGGAGCGAACTGTAGGAATGGATCCTGAGGATTAAAAAGTCCATTAAGTATAGAAACTAGAAAATGAGTGTCAAAATAAATATATGCACGTATAACAGGGTGCATGATTATAATATAACAGTTCCTTTCTTCATCGAGGTACCACTCCATATTTAGCGCATCAAGGAATACGATGATTGAGGCCATCTAAAAACATGAAACAAATCTAGCGAGAAATAAAATTTCTCAGTAGGCAAAACTAAACCACCAAACACGTTAGTAAATTATCAATATAATCAAAAACAATCATAAAATAAATATGCAAACTATATGAATGCATGAAATGAATTTCCCAAGGTGAACATGGCCTCTACATATCGTACTGTATGTAGCTACACCTCGTATTGGATGAGGAAATGTTGCGGCAATCTTACGTTAGTCATGCATGTCATTCCATGTATTTGCACCTTGTATCTACATCGCGTACTGGATGTAGTCTCAAACTATGTTTCATAAATCTCGTACTGGACTTGGAAACATGAATCAACATATCATCACATCAAAATTTATCCATATGAAAATCTATATAGTCTATCCGGGATGTCAACCCGGCCATCTTGGTCATCAATAAGATAGTCTATCCAGGATACCAACCCGGCCATCTCAATCATCAAAATTATAATCTATCCGGGATACCATCCTGGCCATCTCAACAAAAATATAATCTATCCGGGATATCAACCCGGTAATCTCAACCATCAAAAATATAATATATCTGGGATACCATCCCGGCCATCTCAACAAAATATAATCTATCCGGGATACCAACGCGACCATCTCAACCATCAAAAATATAATATATCCGAGATACCATCCCGGCCAGCTCAACAAAATATAATCTATCCGAGATGTCAACCCGACCATCTTAATCATCAATAAAATAGCCTATCCGGGATGCCAACCCGGCCATCTTTGTCATCAATAAAATAGTCTATCCAGGATGCCAACCTGGCCATCTTGGTCATCAATAGGAGTTTATCCGGGATGTCAACCCGGTCATTTTGATCTCCTTGCACTTATCACCTTACTACTTCATCCTCAAATTTAATCATTTAAGCATATGAACCATTTGTCTACATACCATTCAACCTTTACTTCTACCAAATAGTACTAGAATAAAATATGAACAAACAATCCAAAGATCATCAATTCTATTCCAAAAATTATCAAATATCATTCCAAATATCATTAATATTTCCGCCTATAAATCATCACCTATCCTATGGTATAAATCAACATTACCACATCATAAAATAACCTTCAAATGACATGAAATTCCAGCCTAAATAATAGCCATAAATCTGTACATTTAAACATGTAAATTAGTTCAAATAAATTCTTAAGTAAAGACTGAAGCCTAGCCTACCTCAAGTGAGTTTTGATTCTTGAAGAGGAATGGAGTAAAGGCTGTCTTCCTTGGCAAAATCCTCTTGAAAGGAGAAAGTGGCTGATGGGTGAAGTGGTAGAAAGAAGGCACGATTGGAACAAGCAAAGGAAATAGAAAATCTTGGTGCAAGAAACAAGTAGTAGTAGGATAGATCTTGAAAGCTGAGATTTACGTGCGAAATTTTATTGAATGGCAAGGCTATTTATACTAACTGATTTAGTTAGGATGGATGGTAATTGTTTGAAAAGAAACTTAGTAAGTAGTTGATTACGTTCTAGGTTAATAAGTCATTACAAACTAAGAAAATATCTAGATTTTCTTTAGCTATTCATCATTACCAATATTCCCTTCATTAATGGCATATGCACGTGGACATGCTTCCTAAAACGTGATTAGCTACCACATGGATAGCCTTAACAAGATTATTCAAGAAGCTTGGACTTAGCTTGTTTCATTCTCTTTATTCATTGACTTCACCTTGACTTTGATTTACTAAATATCACTTCTATTAGTTCACTTAGCCAAGCATATTTACGTAAGAGGCTTAGAAATATTCATGAACTTTTGATTGGTCAAAATTTTATAGCCTTTGTGCCAAAATTTTAAGAGTTACAAATTGCCAAAAATATTTCATAGCACATGGTTTGTTCATTGACTACTAGTCCAAAAATTCTATCCTACTTCCATAATTAAATCATAAATATAATTCATAATATAATTTAGAGGATGTTACAATTCACCCCTCTAAAAAAATTTTGCCCTCAAAATTTATAAATAGGTAAACAAATCCGGGTACTTCTTCCTCATCTCTGATTCTAATTCCCAAGTATGTTCTTCCAAACGTCCTTGTCCCCATGCTACTTTTACCAATGATACAGACTTATTTCTCAATTGATTTACTTCTCTATCCAAAATTCTTGTCGAGGGCAAACTCAGTTAAATTATCTTTTAACTATATCGATTCAGATTCTAAAACATAACTTGGATCAGAAATGTATTTACAAAGTTAAGAGTAAGCATGGCAACAAGGCGTGGCAGGGGCAGGTATTGCATTCCTCATCCCCGTCCCCGTCTTTAAAACCGCTCCCCGCCCCCGCTGGGGGTCGGGTTTTCCCCGCCTCGCCCCCGCTATTTGATTAAAAATAAATAAATAAAAAATAATAATAATGTGATTTTTTTGAAAAAATAGGACAAAAATGTTAATTAGGTAACAAAAAATAATAATAACAAACTCACATTCAAAATATAAAATCATAATCTAAAAATTACACAACAAAATCATTATGAATCTACATATTTAATTTCTCCCAAAATACAATATCATTTAAATGTGTATTGTCCCAAAATTAAGTAGCACATCATAAGTAACACATTCTTCAAATTAAATAATAAAAAAAGAAACAACTTAAAATTGTTTAGCAAATAAATATTGATTATTCCTCCAAATTAGTACCACCATCATCACCCACCATTTCACCTTCATAAAAGAAAAAGAACAATTAGAACAAAAGATTATACTATATAAACTGACATAAAACAAGTATATGAACTGACATAAAATTCATAGCTATAAAACAAATACTTCTAACTTAATTATTGTGTGTCATGATCACACATGTTGTTGTCTCAAGTTTGGCAACACCTATATTTTGTGTCTATGGTTGACACCTGCTATGACCTCAATTTTATTTGGGCGAGCAGATGAACAATAAAGAAAGATTGGCGAGCTGACCACTGGAAAAAGGATTTTGTTGAAGGTGTTTAGTTGAAGATGGTCTGCTATGACAAAATGTTTTAGTTATTTGTACTATGTAATAGAATTGATATCAGTCTGTATTTTATTTTATATCAGATTTATAATTATCAATTAGTGATGGAAATCTTTTTTGATATCAGTTATTAGTAACGTTGGTTTGATATTTTTAAGAAAGTTGAAAATAATTTTTCATTAAAAATCAATAAATAATAAGATGGTAAATTGAGGTGTTACAATAGTGGTATCAGAGCAAGTTGAACCTTTTTGGCCAGTGAGTTGTGAGTCTGCTGTGTTTCTCTGTGCATTCTATGGTTGCTTGTTGGATGATTGATGTTTGAAGTAACTGACTGTTTTGTAGTTGTTTGGATTGTTATTGTTTGAGACTTGCATACATTGGTGTGATGCATAAGTTATGAAGATTTCTTGGGGTGGTCATAACATGTTTGTAATTCTGATGTCTGTTATACCATAAGTTCCAATGCCTGGTCACAAGTTATCAAACTGGCCATCTGGATAATTTGTGAAGTGCAAAGGAACATTATGGCAAGCAGTCAGGAATACAAATAGTAAATGATAAGTGTTAATGTCTCGAGGGAGAATTGTTGTAGATGATTGATTTCTTGAGGTATCAACCCTCTATAGTGATTAAGTGGGTGTAGAATTGTATTGTTCTTTTGTTGTGTGTATCCCTTCCATGTTTTCACTTCATGGTGTACGCAAGAAGTAATGGTTGGTAGGAATGACTGTGCAATAGTTGATGTTTTCCAAGCTTTGAGGCTGAAGGTCAAGCTGTGACCTGGGAAACCTCAAGAGGGTATTTATAGAGAAATACTTTCCTGAAGCTGTTAGAAACAAGAAAGAGATGAAATTCTTAAAGCTTAAGCAAGGGATTATGACTATGGCTAAGTATACAACTAAGTTTGAAAAGTTAGTGAGGTACTTTCCCCATTACCAAGCAAGATATGGGATTCCGTTACTTGTGTTATTCGACTCTGGTGCGACCCATTCGTTTATATTTTATTTGTGAGTGGAGAAACTTAAACATTCTATGTCTTCTTTGAGTGGTGAGCTTGTGGTTGAGACCCCCAACTAGTGGGTTTGTTTTCATTTCTGATGTGTTTGAATTGTCTTGTAGAAGTTTCTGGTAGGAAATTCTTTATTGATCTGATTAGTTTACCTTTCAGCCAAATTCATGTTATTCTGGGAATGGACTGGTTATCTTCCAACCATGTCTTGTTAAACTGTTTTGATCAAACTGTGGTGTTTGGTGATCCTGGGGTTAGTGAAAATGGGATGTTTGTCTCTGCCAACCAAATTGTATCATCTTTGACATACCAATGTTGTATGATGCATTACAACATCAGTTCTGCTAGAACCAATGTTGTTTTCTCATTTTCTTAATATTTTGTTAATATTACTCAAAGTTGCAAATTGAAAACAAAACCAATTCAGGAAATATAATATATTATATTAAAATTAATACTATCAAATAAAAGAAATACTAAAAGTAATGAAACAATAATCTCAATACATAAAAGCATCAAAAACATAAGCTAAACACAACTCTACAATTGTAAGATTCCTTAAACATCCAGTTCTTCTTTTTTAACTCTTAGAAAATATTTTGCCCACTGAATGTGAATTGTCTTTATTCTCTCAAATTTCAATGGTCTTGGATCAGTAAAATACTTCATGATATAATAAAACATAACATAATGAGTGTAAATAATAACAAATATAACAAATGAAATTAATTTTGAAGTAAACAATCATCACTTCCCAACTAACCTTGAAACCTCCTGTGACTATGGTTGACATTGTTAGACTCAAGGGGGCTAGAGAGGATTAATGAAGCCGAGGATCTTAGAAATTGAAATGTTTAGGATTTTTACATGTCAATTCAATTGAATCACATTTGTAATTTGTGTGTATCTATGTTGATGCCTCCTATGATCAATTGCATAAATCTCATTCATGTTTTTGCATTCATGTTTTCATAAAAGCAAAAGTTTCATAAAAGGTTTTTCTTAAACACAAGGTTTTCAACAGTGCATAAAAAGCTAAGTGTTCCTTATTTCACAATTTCAAGTTCTGGGAAAAATGATTTCTCAATGGTTTAATTGATTACAATAAGTGATAATCTATTACTTGAAAACTAAGAACATTTTAATCGATTACGAGATTATGGTAATCGATTACACAATTCAAAATCACAGAATGGACTTCGTGTGATAATCGATTACATCATGGTGGTAATTGATTACTTGACAACTATTTTGATTAAAGCTTCCTCTGATAATTGATTACATTGCGATTTAATCGATTACATTGTTCATAAGTATTTTCCAGAAAGCCACAAGAACACTTTAATCGATTAAATAAGTGATTACTAACAGTTAAAAAAGTTTTCTCTATAAATAAATGTTGCTTGTTTGAACTAAATACAACAAATATTATAACCCTTTCTGAAGAGAGAAAAAAATACTACAAGCTGTTCAGTGTTTTGACTAACAAATCCTCAGTTTATTCAATCATAAAGAAACCATGAGAGGATTTCCTTTTTGAGCATTTTTGCAAAAAGAAAAAGGCTTTGGAGAGATTCTTTTGAGATATTCAGTCAACCTTGATTCAGAATCTTTATCATCTACATCCATATGAATTGGATCATTAGGTTGTTTCTCTCCTTACTACTTTGGTTGTAATTCTTTTTTTGAAATTCTGAGTTATGTAACTAGTGTAATAGTTTTCTTAAAGCTTGTCTAGAGTAGGTTTTTCTAGAGGGAAGATTAGAGAATGGCTTTCCCTAAGTCTTGATCACAGAGAGTCTACGGGAGTTAAATTTCTTTTTCTTAATCTAGGTTTGATTGAGAGTGATTGTATAAGCTTGTAAGAAACAGATTGCAAATAGTTAAATTCTAACTAGTTGGTTAGGAAACTAGATGTAGCTTCTCTGGATTAAGAATTGAATCAGTATAATTCTTGGTGTTGATTACTTCTTATTTATCTTTTCCTTTGGTTATTAATTGTCATTCGTTGGTACAACTTTTCATAATCAATTGAAACCTTTTTGTTGTAATTGCATTGTAAAAAGATTGGAGTTTGATTGATTGAAAGTGTGCAATGGTTGTTTTGTGATACAATCCCTTTCAACTCTAATTGTTAAAGAAATTTTAATTGGCCAAGAACAACCAATTCACCCCCCTCTCGGTTTGTGTTGTTTATACTGTTTTCAATTGGTATTAGAGCAAGTTCTTGTATGTTACTCTAGATCACTACTTTCTTTTAAAAGAAAATAAATACCAAACAAATTACCTTTAAGGAGGGTGTCTCCCTCAACCTTCCTCCAATGTTTGAGGGAGAACACTTAAGTTTTTGGAAAAATAGGATGCAAATTTTTATTCAATCAAATGAATCCCGGTGCATGGAATGGAATTAAAAAAGGCCTTTGATACCTACCAATACTGTTGATAATGAAAAGGTTCCCAATGAATGGGATGAAATGAATGATATAGAAAAGAGGGTAGTTCAATATGACTTTAAAGCTAAAAACATGATGATAACCTCTGCCTTGTCTTCTGATGAGTTTTTCAAAATAGTTAGGTGCAAGAGTACAAAAGAGATGTGGAAAATGCTGGAGATCATCCATGGAGGAACTGATGAAGTTAGGAGATCAAGAAAACATGTCTTAATCCATGAGTACGAAATGTTCAAGATGAACACAGCAGAAAACATCTCTTAGCTCCAAACCATATTCACACACATTGTCAATCATCTACTCGGTCTTGGCAAAACATTTAATGTAGAGGAGCTCAACATCAAAATTCTGAAATGCTTGACAAGACCTTGGCAACCAAAAGTGAAAGCAATCAAAGAATCCAAAGATTTGTAAAAAATGTTCATGTCTCAACTAACAAATGCAGAAGATGCAGATAAGAAACAGAAAAACATTGTTTTGCACCGCATCTTCAAAAAGTTGAGAAAGACGATGATTCAAGTGAAGATGAAGGTGATGAAAATCTGAATCTGATTGTCAAAAGATTTAACAAGTTCCTATAGAAAAACAAAAACAAAAGCTTCCCTAAATCCAACAAAAGAAATGATAATAGCAATAACACCAACAACTTCAATTGCTTTGAGTGTGGAAAGCAACGCCACATCAAGTCTGAATGTCCAATCTTCTTGAAGAAGCAGTTATGGGAAAAGAAAGGAAAGAAAAAAGGGAAACCCAAAAGAGTCTACACAGCTTGGGAAGATAATGCATCAACAACCTCTAACTCTTCAAGTGAGATTGAAGAAGCAAATGTTTGTTTAACATCAACCATTGATGAAGAAGAGTCAAGTGCAGAATCTGAGGTAAATCTTGAAATTGATCAATCAGTTAATGCTTTTAATGAAATGCATGGGGAGCCTAAAAAACTTGTTATCTCTAATAACAGGCTCAAAGGTGACCTTATATGGCATACCACTAAGCTAGCTTAAATGCAAGCAGAACTTTACAACTTGAAACAAGAAAATGAAAAACTTGTTTCAAGCTACAAAGCAAATGGTTGTGTGTGTGCCTCTTCTTTTGCAAAAGTAGATGAAAACAAAGTCTTACAAAAGGAATTTGATGATTTCAAAAAGAGTCATCTTGAAAAATGCATGACTTTACAATCTTAAAACTCCTACTTGGTAGATCTCTTGAAAAAGCTCTATCAAGGGAAATGTAGATTAAACCAAATGTTAAGAGTGCAAAAGTATGCTTTTGATAAATTTGGATTGGGATACAACTATCAATCAAAACCTTTTCAAAACTCCAAGTTTGTACCCCCAAAACAGATGAATCGAAAAAGGTTTTCAAAAGCAAAGCATACTAAAATGACTCATTTTAAAAAAGGATCAAAATCTATAACATGTAACTACTGCATGAAGAAAGGTCACACCTCACACAAGTGTTATGCTAAAAGGTTCTTTGTTCCAAATGGAGAATGCATATGGGTTCCTAAGAAAAAAGAATAAAACAGCTAACCCTTATGGACCCAACCTCAATTGGGTACCTTTTTTTGCTACTTGATTTGATTTTTGCAGGTGTGTCTAAGAGTTAAATCTTCACTATGGTACTTGGATAGTAGATGATCTAGGCACATGACAGGTGATAAATCCATGCTCACTGATCTGATATTAAAGGATGGAGTATTTGTCACCTATGGAGCGAACAACAAAGGGAAAATAATTGGAGAAGGCAACATTGGTGATAGCTTCAAAACCAAAATCAGAAACGTGCTTTATGTTGAAGGTCTAAAGCATAATCTTCTTAGCATAAGCCAACTTTGTGACAAAGGATTAAAGGTATCCTTTAACAACAATTGTTGCTTAATATGTGATGGAAAAACTGGTGAGGTAATCCATGCTGGTAAAAGGAAAGGAAACATTTACTTGCTTGCAATAGAACATGCATTCATTCATAACATAAACTGCTTAGTGAGTCAAATTGATGAATCATGGCTTTGGCACAAAAGAGCAAGTCACATCAACATGCATCATGTGAACAAGCTCATAAGGAAGGACTTAGTAATTGGATTGGATAAACTCAAGTATGAAAAGGACAAACTTTGTGATGCTTGTAAAAAGAGGAAACAAACAAAATTCTCTTTTCAAAACAAAAACATTGTTTCCACCTCAAGACCTCTTGAATTGCTTCACATGGATTTGTTTGGTTATTTAAGAACTATGAAATTAGGTGATAATTACTATATAATTGTCATAGTTGATGATTACTTAAGACTTACATGGACTTTGTTCCTGAAATCCAAGAGTGATGCTTTTAATGCCTTTAGAAAATTAGCCAAGCTTTTAAAAAATGAAAAAGGACTGCAAGATAGTCTCAATAAGAAGTGATCATGGTGGTGAATTTCAAAATGAAAATTTGGAAAATTCTATGAAGAACATGGAATAAACCACAATTTTTCAGCTGCAAGAACACCTCAACAGAATGGTGTTGTGGAGAGGGAAAATGATTACTTGAAAAAGGTGCAAGAACTCTTTTTAACGAAACTAATTTGCAAAAACAATTTTGGGCTGATTCAGTGAACACTGTTTTCTATACACTAAATAGATTACTAATAATGCCCATCTTAAAGAAAACTCCGAATGAACTTTACAAAGGTACAAAACCAAATATTTTACACCTTAGAGTTTTTGGATGTAAATGTTTTGTTTTGAACAATGGAAAGGAATTTCTTGAAAAATTTGATGCAAAAGTTGATGAAGCAATCTTCCTTGGATATTCAATACAAAGTAAATCATATAGAGTTTTAAACAAAAGAACCTTATGCATGGAAGAATCTGTACATAGTATCTGTGATGAATCTAACTCCTCAAAAGAGGAAAAAAGTTTTGAAAATGATGCAGAACTATTGGAAGAAAAATGTCACTACCAATGAAACTAATGAGAGGAATAAGGATGAAACAAATGAAGAAGATAACCCTACATCTCTAACTCAAAGGCCAAAGGATTGGAGAACTACCAGAGACCTCTCCCTAGACAACATTATTAGTGAAGTATCTAAGGGAGTATCCACTAGATCATCTCTTAGAAATTTATGTTGTGATATAGCCTTTGTATCTCAAATTGAACCCAAAAATATTGATCAAGCATCACTTGATGAACACTGGATGCTTGTTATGCATGATGAACGAAACCAGTTCAAGAGAAATGAAGTATGGGAACTTGTTCCTAGACCTCCTTCTCATATGCCCATAGGCACCAAGTGGGTTTTCAAGAAAAAAACTTGATGAGAGTGGCATCATAGTCAGAAATAAGGCCATATTGGTTGCAAAGGGTTACAAGAGGAAGACATTGACTATGAAGAAACCTATGCTCATGTTGCTAGGTTGGAAGCCATAAGATTGTTGCTTGCATTTGCATGTTTGATGGACTTCAAATTATTTCAAATGGATGTAAAAAGTGTCTTTCTAAATGGTTACATAGAGGAGGAAATATATCTTGATCAACATCTTGGTTTTGTAGACTTCAAACATCCAAATCATGTCTTCAAACTTAAGAAAGCCTTCTATGGCTTCAAACAAGCACCTAGGTATTGGTATGAAAGACTGAACAATTTTCTAATTAGTCAATCCTTTATAAGAGGACAAGTTGATAAAACTTTGTTCATCAAGAAATCTGCTAGTGATATATTACTTGTTCAAATTTATGTTGATGACATTATCTTTGGGTCTACTAACAACTCTTTGTACAAGGAATTCTTATCTTCAATGTTGAATGAGTTTGAAATGTTAATGATGAGAGAACTAACATTCTTCCTTGGACTTCAAGTGAAACAATTGAAGAATGACACATTTCTTAGTCAAGCCAAATACTGCAATAAATTAATTAGGAAATTTGAAATGGAGAAAAGCAAGGATGTTGCAACTCCTATGGCAATCACAACTTATTGGCTCTGATGAAAAAGACAAAAAGGTTGATGAGTCAAGACATACAGGAATGATAGGATCTCTATTGTATTTGACTGTAAGTCGCTTAGACATCATGTTGAGTGTGTGCCTATGTGCAAGATATCAAGTCAACCCAAAAGAGTCACACCTCACAGCAGTTAAAAGGATCATTAAATACCTAACATCAACTCCAAAAGTTGGTCTATGGTATCCTAAAGGTGCATCACTAACTTAATTGGTTATTCAGATTCAGACTTTGCAGGATGCAAGTTAGATAGGAAAAGCACAAGTGGAACATGCCATCTACTGGGAAGTTCCTTGATCTCATGACACTGCAAAAAACAGTCCAATGTTGCACTCTCAATAGCTGAGGCAGAGTATATTGCAATTGGTAGTTGTTGTGCTCAAAGCCCGTGGCTCAAGCAACAACTACAGGACTATGGTGTTGAAATGAATCAAATTCCATTCATGTGTGACAACACCAGTGCCAGCAACCTATCCAAGAATCAACTCAAGGACAAAGCACATTGAGATCATACATCATTTTCTAAGAGATCATATTCAAAAAGATAATTGCTCAATTGAATTCATTGATACAAATAATCAATTGGCTGACATATTTACAAAACCCCTTGCTAGAGATAGATTCTTTCTCCTAAGAAACATGTTGGGCATTCTTGATGAATCCAACATTGATTAGCATGTAAATGATGTGTTTGATAACATGCAATTTAACTCACAAGTACATTATGCATCAATTACCATAGATGGTAATCGATTACCAAAGGCCAAAACTGGACCTCATTCATTGACTTAATCGAATACAATGTAAAAACTCACTGATGTAATTGATTACACCAACAAATTAATCGATAACATGAGGGTTTAGAGTTATTACAGTTTAAAAACTCTCTGGAATGATCGACTACACCTATGAATTAATCAATTACATGAGGTTTAGAGGAATTTTTACTCCCTGGAATAATCGATTACAAGGGTTTAGTAATTGATTACTACAACCATTTCTGCACCTCTGCACAACTTTTAATAAAAATTCAGAAACCTTATCTCTTAATTCAAATTCAAATTTTGGTTTAGTGAATCCATACTTCATTGGGCTTTGTGACTGTAGTTATTATGATTTGAAAATTCAAATTTTAACCTAGTTTGGCTCTATAAATTCATATTCCAAGAGCCTACACTCCTCACACTAGAAATCAATCCTCCTCCTCAAGAATTTTTTTGTTGTGCCTCTTCTTTTCCTCTACCAAAACTCTACACATTCCTATTTCGAAATTATTCTCTTCACCATGCCTCAACCGAGGCTAAAAGGAACAACTATGTGCAATTCCATGCCACAAAGCTTGTTCTGCCTCCTAAGTACTTGGATCTTTATTGGTTTGTCAATGAGGGATTCAATTTCCCTGAGATGTTGTAGGCACAAGGACTCACCAAATTGCTAGAGATGAAGGGTACCTATTACCCTGGATTGGTGAAAGTATTTTATACTTGTGCCAAAGCTGGAATGGATGGCATTCTCCGCTCCAAGGTGAATGGAGTGGCTATGGTATTGATGACACGGTGTGGAATGCATTGGTTGGCATCACTTTCGGAGGTGTTTCAAGATTTGAAGAAGACATTGGTGGTCACTCAAAGATGGAAACCTACAGAGGTATTCTGCAGAATCCTAATGCACAAATTGGAAACAAATTAGGTGTTGACCACATGACAACTGAAGATAGGCTTCTTCACTACATCATCACTTATATCCTAACACCTAGATCAACCAACCATGTTCATATCATTGATGATGATCTTTAGTTGGTGTATGAGATGAAGACAGTGAAAATAATAGGAATACTGACAATAACCAAGAGGGGGGGGTGAATTGGTTAAAACCTTGGTATTTTAAAAACTTATTCAAATCAGAGTTTAGGTTCTTTATCACTTTCAAAACCAAAAAATCAATTTACTCAATCAAATGTCACAGCCTAAGAAATCAATAGATCAAAACAGAACTTGTTGAACAATGAATATGAATCAAAGAATCAAAGATCAATGAATAAGATGAGAGATAGAGAATTAGAATCAAAGACACAAGCAATTTATACTGGTTCACTTCACAACTTGAAGCTACATCCAGTTTCTTCTAATCAACACTAGATTAGAGTTCCACTATTATAAAGTTTATGTTCTTACAAGCTTTTACAACTTCTCCCTTTATCAACCCTAGATAAAGAATAGAAATCTAAAAAACTATTAGATTCTAAGAGACAAAGAACCAGAGAACACTACTCTATTCTTTACACTAGAGAACCCTTCTTTAGATACAAGCAAGAACCCACTTTCCAATAGCAATCTTACACATAAATTCAGAATCAAATTTACACACAGAGATTAAGGAGGGAGACAACTTGATGATCCAATGAATGAAATGCACATGAATTACCAAATCAGGCTGAGTAGCAAACTAGATCAGAACATGCTTTTCCTTAATCTTGAAAAGAATCTTGCTCAAGAATCATTCAAAGAGCCATTGATATTTTGAATGAATCAAGAAGTAAAAACACTGAGAAAATCACTTAGGAATTGCTTAGAAAGCTTGTGTAAACTCATAAATACGAATGGTCAAGTTGTAAAACAAGCTAAGCCTTCACTCCTATTTATAACAAAATTTGTAACTAACTGTAATCGATTAAACGCGCCTGATAATTGATTAATCCGCTTATGTAATTGATTAAAATAACCATGTAATCGATTAAACTGTTCAAGAATGTGTCTGGGTGTGAGCAACGAGCAAAATAATCGAGTATCCCTAGCTGTAATCGATTAAAATAGAAAGTCTTAGGATAACAAAATTCACTATGTAATCGATTACAAGATTTTGTAATCGATTAAAGTAGAAGTCTTATATTTTC
>PYAF01005828.1:51087-70561 GCA_007407185.1 Glycine tomentella | reverse complement strand
TTTTAGATCTCTGAACTTCATCTAGGGTTGATGAAGAGAAGCTTGTAATTACTTGTAAGAATAATATTTGCAATAGTGGAACTCTACTCTAGAGTTGAGTAGAAGAAACTGGATGTAGCCTCATAGGTTTTGAGGTGAACCAGTATAAATCTTGTGTTGTGATTTAAATTCTGCAGATTTGACTATACTTGTGTGAACTTTGTTTTGCATGTGTGTTCTTGAGGCATAACAAGTCTTGGATTAATTTTGTGATAAAGATTATTGTTTGATTTTGTGATAAAGATCCAAAGGGCAATAAAACTCTGATTTGAAACTCTGATTTTCATTAAAGAAACTTTAATTTACCAAGACTAACGAATTCACCCCCCTCTTGGTTAATTGTGAAGTGTTCCTTATTTTCCACAAATTTAATCGATTACATTGTTCATAATTCTTTTCCAAAAAAACCTTAAGAACACTTTAATCGATTACATAAGTGATTTAATCGATTACTGACAAAAATAGTTTTCTCTATAAATAGATGTTGCATGTTTGAACTAAATACAACGAATATTATAACCCTTTCTGAAGAGAGAAAAAATACTACGAGCTATTCAGTGTTTTGACTAACAAATCTTCAGTTTCATCAATCATAAAGAAACATTGAGAGAATTTCCTTTTTGAGATATTCATTCAACCTTGATTCAGAATCTTTATCATCTACATCCATCTGAATTGGATCATTAGATTGTTTCTCTCCTTATTACTTTGATTGTAATTCTTTATTTGAAATTATGAGTTGTGTAACTAGTGCAATAGTTTTCTTAAAGCTTGTCTAGAGTAGGTTTTTCTAGAGGAAAGATTAGAGAAGGGTTTCTCTAAGTCTTGATCACAAAGAGTCTAAGGGAGTTAAATTTGTTGTTCTTAATCTTGAGAGTGATTGTATAAGCTTGTAAGAAACATATTGCAAATAGTTAAATATCGGTGTTGATTACTTCTTCTTATCTTTTCGTTTGGTTATTAATTGTCATTCGTTGGTATAACTTTTCATAATCAACTGAAACCTTCTTGCTGTAATTGCATTCTATAAAGATTGGAGTTTGATTGATTGAAAGTGTTCAATGGTTTTTTTTTTTGTGATACGATCCTTCTCAACTCTGATTGTTAAAGAATTTTTAATTGGCCAAGAACAACCAATTCACCCCCCTCTTGGTTTGTGTGTTGTGCATATTGTTTTCAAACATCCAATGCATGATGTAATAGTCTCACTCAGTGCTTCTTCTTTGCTTGTTACACTAATATCAATAAGAAATTCAAAGTTATCCCAAGATTAATGTACACAGTAATAAAATGTCATTTTCAAGAGATCAAACATTGTTTAAATGACTTACTTTAATCGGAATCCATTTAATAGTTGCCTTAGATTTATTTCTGTGATTATCATTCAATCCCTTCAAAGCACTAGTTAAGAGAAACATGCATGCATATTGTATAATTAAAATATTGATGTCAAAATACTAATGATAAAGTAAATGTGTTACCAATTAGAATTGACCTGTTAATCATTCCTTTCAAGTAGTTGTCAGACTTATTGTGCAAGGAACAGAACCAGGCGACAACATTGTCCTTATGACATATAACCATCGGTTGCCAATGTCAACTACATTGGAGAATATTAAGTTACTATAATGCACACATCATTTAAATTGATTTGTTTAGTTTTACTTAACCATTCAAGTAGGATTCTAGGTAGACATCTCTCTATTAATTTTGCATCCATTTCTTAATATAATCCTCATATTCAAACTGCGATTGCCCAGATCTCTATATGGACCGTGGCTCAAGGAATCCATACACAAAGACATTCCTCGATCGTAGACTTAACTCATTCATCTGCCTATTGTTATTAAAATAAAGTAAATTATGCATCAATTTTAAACAATCAATTAGGTAATGGACTATTTTCCGAACTATTTTGATGAACTATTATGAACTTGTGTACATTATAAGAATTTCACAATGGGATTGGATGTTGTAGTAAAAAAATCAAGTCTAAATATAAACATAAGCAAAATATGTAGACTAAATCATGCAGTTAACCATTGCTACACTAGAATATCATGCAGTTAACCATGCATTTTTTCTGTTATAGAAATAACATTATTGGGCCAAGTTTGGAGGTAGATGTAGTTGTAAATAACTAGTTTCACAAACAGAACTTTGAAGACATATACATACTAATTGTAATAGTTACTTGGCGCAGGTAATAACAATAATCCCTTAGTCCCTACTCCAAATTAAAAAGCATGAATGCGGCACAAAGTATAACAATTTGAGCCATGGCACTTAATTTGAACCAAGGTATCCATCACAAAAATTTCAAGTTCAAGGAGTCAGTTCAAACTTGGTTCATGACGCGGTGGCGGTGACAAGCACTCAACACTGCGGTGGGCCACACAAGAGTGACAACATGGTGGTGGCACGATGGTGGGCATGCAGTGACGCAGTGGGCAAGGGAGTAAGGGCTTGAGAAACTGAGAGTAGCAAAGTGAGCTCGAGAGTTAGGTGCCAGAGCAAGATTTTAGAATTATTATGAAAGATCCAACATCAATTTTTAAATAAAACCAATGTTATTCACGCATTCCACAACATCAATTTTCAAAAACTGATGTTAACTATGAACTAACAACATCGGTTTTTTTTAAAATCGATATTAACTTTGTACTAACAACATTGATTTTCAAAAAATTGATGTTAAGTTTTTGCTACTAACATCAATTTTTCGAAAAACCGATGTTAAGAATATTCTTTTATTTACAAAAATGTCACACGAGTAATTTGACATCAATTTTTCTTGTAATTGATGTTAAATCTACAATGTTAAAAACTTTTTTTAGTAGTGTTTCCTTATACAATATGTCACTTCTTATACTTTATTTACAAAATATATTGTATTTTTCTTCAATTTGTATGACATTATTTTTACATATTAAATATAAATATAAATATAACCAATTATTATAATTTAAATCCAAGATAAAAAAAGGTATTGTGTATGCACGAATAGAAAGACTATAGTTGTAAACTAAATAAGTGTCATAATATTCTTATGTATGGTGCAGTGAGTCTAAATCTACTTTTAAGTGTTGATAACTAACGTGGAAACTCACCTGTATGAACAATTGAGACTAAAATAACATAATTAAAAATAAAATAAAATAAAAATTAAGAATATTAAAAATGCAACAATGTAAAATAAAACCTTAATCTTTTACACAATTTCACCGTTAAAACTGGAAATTAAAAATTAATAAAATTATTACTATCATATAATAAGAACTATTTATGATAATTAAGAACCATAATAAGAATCAATAAATAGAAATCTACAAAAGTCAAAACTCAAAAGTAGCCGTTAAAAGAATTCAGAAAAGAACCTCATTTCTCGCATGATGACTGTGACATTTTTATTCTTTGTTAATGGAACGAAACGAACCATCGCATTATGTTTGGTTCGAGACAACAACAACATCGCATCCCATAGGATTTGAGACTTCGCGAGTCCGCCCCTTCACGTTTGAATAGATAGAAAAATAACCAAACCAAAGCGCTCTAACGTTACCATGTCTCTCTCTCTCTCTCTCTCTCTCTCGAATTTCTTCCATTTCTGAGCGTTGCAACAGTTCACTCTGCAGACCCTTCTTCGCGAAACCCTCTTCTCGGATCTGCAAATGCCTACCGCTTCGATCTTCGATCCTTCGCTTAGGCGAGTCTCCGCTTCGCTTCATTCGTTTCCGATTACTTCCGTTTGAATGTGTTTTATTTGTTCTTTCTTCTTCTTCTTCTTCTTCTTCTTCTTCTTTGGGGTATTCTTTAAATGGGTTTTGGATTCTTGAAACTTAGATGACAGAGAAGTAGACACTTGGAACACTACTAATTTTGTTAACTAGTTTCTTGGGAAATGGGTTTATGGAAACTTTGGAAAATAATTGGACAATCTCATCTATTATAAAGATGTGGGTTTTGTGGGAAAATGAATTTGCGATTAGGAGTTTTTAGAGTCCATTTCGCATGATTCGTTTCTTCTGTTTTCTGATTACTTCCGTTTGAATGTGTTTTTATTTATTCTTTTTGTTTGTTGCGTGTATTGTTTTGAATGGACTTCGTTTCCGTTTGTGTATTGTTTGAGGACTTTCTGATTGAACCAGGGGAATCAAAGGGGGTTTGAGGATAGTGGGTTACCATTAGATTGTAAAAATCTATAAAGAGAGCGAGAGAAAAAATAAAAAGAGAAAAGGGAAGAGAGATGAGAAGGAGCAAAGTGAAGACAGAGAGACAGAGAAAGAGGTGACTGGTGGTGATGGAGAGGTAAAATACTGTGAGGTTGGATTTGTTTTCACCTTCTTGGGTAAATTGTTTCCTTTTGGGTTAAAACTATTGCACTGTTTCTCTTTTCATAGTTGAGGTTGAGGTTTCTTTTGTTTTTCCAATTCTAAATTTGTGTTTGATAAAAAAATCAGTTTACTCAGATATCAAGTAGTCCAAGTATTAGGACACCAGTATCTATTTATTTATTTTTTTAATTTCTGAAATTACATTTTGGTTAATTTATTTTGTTGAAGATAATGTTCTGATTTTTCTCTTCAGTTAGTTTTGTGCAGTTTATTCCTGCGGACACTTGGAAGGGGATTCTAATGATTTGGAGAACCAACTTTGAAAAGAGTTGCAATCCAGTGAGAATTGGGGTATGCACTTTTCTTTGTAGGCCAACAACCTATGGACGGTGAGCAGAGCATGCCTGCTCCATCTCATGGGCAAGTTGATGGTGCTCAGAAAGTTAGAGCATTACATGGGTAATTTTGAGAAAGCTGTCTCAAAAGCTTACACTATTTTACAATACATTTGATCTTTTGAGCTTAGACACAACAAAAACTAGCAGGATTCGTCTAGATGAGGGAGTTTGGAGGGGGTGGAGAAAAATTTCATTTTGAATTGAGATTATTTAATTGAGAGACTATTATGTAGCCTTTCAACCATTCCTTATGAGAGATTATTTTGTAATGTTTTAGGATTCTCTCAATAAGAAATAAAGTAAATTATATTTCCCGTCCAATTATATCCTTGGCAATAAAAATTATAGTGAGAGGTTATTATTGATGCTCCTTTTGTGTCTTTATAGCTAGTTATAAGGCAATTTTTGTCAAAGATTGGTGCTTTTTAACCTTTTAACTGTTGACATGTTTATCTTTAGAGAGTTATATTCCTTCTAAAGGGATGTTTTGTGGATAAGATTTATCAAAACGTTATTTTTTAGATTCAAAATTACTACATTATTATTTACAGACAAGGGTTGAAAATGAAATACTTTCAAAATTCTAGTTTTACCTTCCTGCCTTTTTTATAATGTCCTTTCTATTGAATTGAAAATGTTCGATTAAGTTGGTAAATGCACTAGGTTTTTCTTCTTTGAGACACTAATGATGAGGTTAAGTGAGTTTTTACTAACAATGAAATATCTATTTGTAGGAGGACTACTGGCCCTACAAGGCGTTCTACAAAAGGGCAATGGACACCAGAGGAGGTAATTTTTGGGATAATTTAATATAATCAGTTTTTCTTAAGTTTTCTTATCCCTCTAGAGCTTGGTTGGTATTGTTTTCTTTTCTTTTTTCCTTTTAATTTTGAAAATTATAACATTAATGATAATTATACATAAAATAAAAGTTTAAGTCATGTTATTTTTTGTCCTGCAGGATGATATCTTACGGAATGCTGTTGAGAGATTTAAAGGAAAAAATTGGAAAAAAATTGGTAATATGATTTCAATTTGTACTTATTCATGGTACATATAATTATTCATGACTCACTGCCACTAGCATCCACTGTGTGCTTAAATCACTTTGCATGTCTCCAATACTTGATTTACATACCTGAAATGAGCTTTCTTCAATTAGACATTTTTTAGTTAATTTAAATGAAATGAAAACCTATGTATTGTCCTGGGAGGGATTCTCTCTATTTTCCTTGGTAAGTTTCTAATGTCAACTCTTTCCTAATCCTAAACCAATATGTAATTCTACTGCCTGTGTGTGTCATTTATTTAGCTTGTCTCTTATGTGGGTTCATTGTTGAAACCATCTTAAGCATTTTTAGCTTATCCAAGTTTTTTCATAATGTTTTGTGTTTGCCTGTCTAATTGCCAAATATACGTGTTTGTAGCGGAATGTTTCAAGGATAGAACTGATGTCCAATGCCTACATAGGTGGCAGAAAGTTTTAAATCCTGAACTTGTTAAAGGTCCATGGTCTAAAGAGGTAATCTCTTCTTTCCATTTCTTTTTGTGCTAGTTTTAGTTCTATATATTGAAGTTATTCTTTTCCCCTTTACCTTATTTTCTTAACCCTAAACGGATAATTATCAACATGGTATTGGAACCTATTTGATCATATTGTCTAGAATTCAATCATTGTTGCCTCCATTCTTATCAAATTTCTAGCTAGATATCTACTATTAACATGCTTGTTTAATCCAAATATAATCAGGAAGATGAAATAATTATTGAATTGGTGAAGAAACATGGGCCTAAAAAGTGGTCAACTATTGCACAACATTTACCTGGACGTATTGGTAAGCAATGTCGAGAAAGGTATGGCTATTGCATTGGATTTCTACTAATTCTTTCTTGTACTCATTGGAGTTTGATCACAAATATTTTTTTCTCTTTAGATCATTTTATTCTCATTGTTAGAATATCTAGAAAATATCTCTTTATTTGTTATATCTCTTACCATATGTTTGAATGGAGTATTTTAAAATTTCAGGAAATTTAAAATTCAGGAAAATTAAAATGCATCAATTAAAATTCTTTTATTTTCAAAATTTTGTGTTTGGATAAAGAAATTAAATTTCTTCATTTTCAAAATTTTGTGTTTGGATAAAGAAATTGAATTTCTTCATTTTTAAGATTTTGAACCTCATGCACGGAAAAACACGTGAGGTGGGTGGTGTCGGAGAGTAGCGGAGGTCGGAGTACTTGTCGGCGATTGAGACGGAGCAAAAAGTTGTGCGGTTAGAGCTTCTAGAAAAGAAGAGAATTTCAATTTCTCACCTTTTAGAAGGAAATTCAAATTCCACATTTTTAGTTGTTTAAAATTCTGTTTTAAAATTCCAAAAATTTAAATTCCTCATATAAAAATATCCAAACAGTGAATTTAAATTGAAGAATTTTAAATTCTCTAATAAATTACTTTCCCCAATTCAATTATCTATCCAAACACACTCTTAGAGTATTTTATGTCTGTAACTAGTTAAGTTTACATCATTGTCCTTTTCTCAATACCTACATTATTGTACCAAATACCTCTTGGACTCCCTTGAATACTTGGACTACTGGGCCCTTTATCTTTAGACAAGATGACTTGCTCCTCATAAGCTGTACGTTCAAACCTCTTGCAGTACCATTCAAACAAGCTCTTCAGGCTGATGATCATTCCAGCCACCCTGCTACCTTTTTAAAAATGTTTCTCTGAGACTCTTTCAGCTCAGTAAGCTTTAGCTTTGTGGGGATCCTTTTTGAATATCTATAAAATATTTTCATTAAGAGTTTAGTACTTTGATTTTGTGTATCACATTTTATCTATCAATAATAATTCCAGTTTATCAACTTGAGCCATCGTCTCTCTTTTCTTTCTCCCCTAACCCTAAACTTATAATTCTCAACAAGCCTCATCCATAAATCATATTGGAGGGTCTATCTTCTTGAGGTAATTTTGGAGGAATGAGGTTCATTTTCATTCAAAAGGCATAAACAGAAAAACCAACAAGTTAAAATTTCAAGAATCAAGGGAGGGAGATAAACATTTGAGTTTTAAGATGAAATTATTGGAGGAAGGTAATTGGAATTTCCAAGTTAATGCTAACCTTATTTGTGATGAGATGTCTTAGAAGATTAGGAAGGTTGTTAGAGCAGTCTTGGGGCTTTGGGCTAAGATATAAGAAATCTTGGTGGTGGAATGAAAGTATTAAGGACAATTTCAGAAACAAAAAATGCTAAAAAAAGGTCAAGGTATGAAATGTGAGAAATGAGATGAGTTATGAATGAAGCATGATATAAAGATTCTAAAGAGTTTTACAAAGATCTTGATTAAGATATATAAGCTTGCGAAAAATAAAGAATAAAAATGGCGGATTTGAATCAAGTAAGATGTATTAAGGAATAAGGATGAAGAAGGGAAAGTTTTGGTCACAAATCAAGATATAAAAAAGAGATGTAAGGCTTTTTTCTATAAGCATTTTGATGATGGACAAGGATCGAGTTGTAATAGGGAAGGACTAGAAATGCAGGAGGACAAGAAGAATTTGGCTTATCAACTTAGAATTCAAATTGGAGTGGTAAAATAGGTCCTTAAGAGGATGGATAATGGTGAAATGATTGGTCTAATCCCTATTGAGGTTTGCAAGTGTGTAGGAATCTCAAGTTAAGAATATTTTAAGAATCTAGGATAAGACTAATGTTGTTGTTGATGCTCATTTTAATATATATATATAATATAATATTCTATACTAAGGAATATTTTTCATAATTTGTTTCTTTATTTGATCAAGAGTTCAGTACTAATATTAAAGGGTTAGTGCTTTGGTCTATAATATCTTCAGTTTTGTCAGGTTGAGCCAGCCATCTCTCTTTTCTTTCTTTTGTTAACCTAACCCCACCCTAAACCAATAATTCTCAAGTCTCATTCCTAATTAACGTTGGAGTGTCTATCTTCTTGAAGTAATTTTGGAGGGATGATGTTCATTTTCATTTGGTTTTTAACTGATCCAAATGACATTGTGTGGGATCCGAACGACCTATTGAGATATTTTATTTTTGTTATTGTTGATGTTCATTTTCACTAATATAATTTGTAAAATCTTGTTAGGTGGGTTAATCATCTTGATCCTACTATTAAAAAGGAAGCATGGACTCAGGAAGAGGAGTTCGCTTTAATACATTATCATCAGATTTTTGGGAACAAATGGGCCGAATTGTCAAAGGTCATTCCTGGAAGGTATCTACATATTAATTTATTTTTCTATTAAAGAGAGAAAACATGCTGTCAAGCCACTTCCATGCGGAGTTGTAATTCTATTTTATTGATGTTAAGGTTTTCACTTTGGATTTGGATACCCAAAGTATTTTAGGTTATGTTATGAGAAAGACAATACAAGTTTAAATTAAACTTTTTCAGTTAGCTCTTATATTTTTCTCTCCTAAAGGGATATCTGTAGTAACTGGTTGACGATCCAAATTATAGCATCGGTGTGCCTGGTTTTCTCATGTGCAATTTTAGTTCATTCTTAATCATCTGTGTAAAGTTGCAACATACTTGTGCTTTTGTTGAAACAGGACAGACAATGCTATTAAAAATCACTGGAACAGTTCTGTTAAAAAGAAATTCGATTCTTATTTGGCATTAGGCCTGCTTACTCAGTTTGAATCTATACCTCCTCATGCTGGAAATTTGAATCAACCAACAAGGTTGCATGTTAGTGGAGATGATAATGGTCCCAAGTGGACTGAAGGAGAGGAAATTTCAGATTGCAGCCAAAGTTCAGCTAATGCTGTTTACTTTCCATCTGCTACAGGGACTGGCAGTGCTGACTTACAAACTGGAGAGTCATATAGGCCAAATGAAGAATGTAGTCTTGGAAAGGATCATAGTCCTAATCGAGTATCTTGTTCAGAGCCATATTACGTATCAAATGATGATGTTTCTATATGCATCCCAGAAATTGCTCACCAAGAGGCTTGCACTTCTCAATTTGTTGAGCAACAGTCACATGAACCTGGAAATTCCATTTGTGGGGATTGTCAGTTCAATTTACAATCCTTACCCAATGTTTCATCAATGGTCTTGGGGCAGGAATCCTCGGAGTTACGAGGAGATTTTATAGCTCCTAGTGAAATCTGTGACATGATGAATGTTCCATTTCCGACTTCAGTGGAGTTAGGTGTTTCAATGTCCATGGGACCTGCATCCATGGATTCTCTAAAACCAGAGCACATGTTGATATCTGATGGTGAATGTTGTAGAGTCCTGTTTTCAGACGCAATGAATGATGGGTATTTTCCTCCTGTAGATTATAATAAATGTGAAGATATAGCTGAATTTTCTGGATACTGTTCATTTTGTCAATCTTGTAATATCCAGATATCTGAAACTGGTGGAACCTCAACTCCACAGCTAACTTGTCCTCAATGTTCTAATAATTATAAAGGAATTTCATCCTCCCAATCTGTCCCTCTAGTACTTTTGGCTAGTGATGATAGGTTGGGCCCTACTGCCAACAGCAACCAATTATTTGTGACGGAAGATCACCACTTTGTCTCCAGAGCATCTGCTAGCTTCACTTATGTGAACGACATATCCAGTTCTCCTTGTGTTGATGGTATCGGTAGTGCAGTAATGGAAAAAACAAATGTGCATACAGAAAGGGAGGACTCAGGATCTCTATGTTATGAACCTCCCTGTTTTCCAAGTTTAGATATTCCTTTCTTCAGCTGTGATCTTGTACAATCTGGGAGTGATATTCAGCAAGAGTTTAGTCCCTTGGGTATCCGCCAGTTTATGATGTCATCTATGAACTGTCTTACTCCTTTCAGGTTGTGGGACTCGCCCTCTCGTGATGATAATCCAGATGCATTGTTAAAAAGTGCTGCTAAAACTTTTACAGGTACACCATCCATATTACAGAAACGACCCCGAGATTTGTTGTCACCACTCTCAGATAAAAGAATGGATAAGAAACTTGAGACTGACATAACATCATCTACGTTTACCAGAAACTTTTCCAGTTTGGATGTCACATTTGGTGACAATGAGACTCGAAAAGCAGATATGCCTTCATCTTCATCTTCATTGCAAAAACAGAACAGCAGGGCATCTGTTGATGATGATAATAAAGAAAATTGTGGACAAACTTATAAAGGGGAAGAAGTATTGGAGCCAATTAAATCTGCAATTTTGGATGAAAAGAACTCTCAAAAAGATACTGTTGACGGTAATTCTCAGCATAATGTCAAGCAACAACCTCTTGATTCTAAAATGAAGATTGATGCATCTGCTGAGATTGTAAGTTCTCGGTACTCTTCTTCACCTTTTGTTGGTTTAATTAATTATCATTTGGAATTTAGAAATATTTACTCTTTTCATTGATAAATTACTTTCTACTTTATTCTATTTATCAGGAGCAACAACAATCTGGAGTTTTGGTTGGACATGATGTGAATGACCTGTCACTGTCTTTTCCTGATCAAGTTGGTTTAAAATCAAACAGAGGTCTGGATTCAAGTGCTAAAATTCCAAAAAGCTTGAACAAGTCCTTGGAAGCAGCTTCAAATCAGAGTGGCCATTTGAAATTATCTTCCACAAATCCATGCCCAAGGGTTAATTCTTGTTCTCCTTGTGTTCGTGCTAAGGAGCATGAAGGACTTTCAGTTGCTGTTACTCGTGTACAAGCTCCAGGGGACAATTCAGGGGAACAAACCAGAAGAGATAGTGGTTTTGAAACATGTAGCATGTAAAATTCTTTACGTTTCTTGTTCTTGTTCTTTTGCATTATCATACTGTTGGAAATTTTTTGCATTTTCACAAGTTATTCTCTCACTGCAATTGACTGTCTGCTTGTTGTTCCTTTGATGGTAGCCTGGGTGGAACACCTTCTGCATGGAAATCCCCTTGGTTCTTCAACACTTTTTTATCTAGCCCCAGACTTGATACCGAAATTACAATTGAGGTACTGTAGGTTTTGTTGAATAACTACTTTCTTGATCTTGTGTTAGGTTTCAGTTTTTCACTGTGCTAAAATCCGTGAACGTGTTTACAGGATTTTGGATATTTTATGAGTCCAGGTGATAGAAGCTATGATGCACTCGGGTTGTTGAAACAGGTCAGTGAACAAACTGCTGCCACATATGCCAATGCTCAGGAGATTTTAGGAAATGAAACGCCTAAGGCATTACTGAATGATGCATCTGAAAACGACAAGGATAGGGACCATGAAAATAATTATCCTGCCAATCAGCCTGGGAACCATTCTCAGTTGGCTTCAAATGCTTTGGTAAAGCTGGATTTTATAATTGGATTTTTTTTTTTAATTTTACATGGCAAAAATCTATTTGAAAGAGTAAGACAGTTCTATATCTGAAAAGTTGGAGGTGATTTTGTTTTGTGTATCTCTCCTGTGATCATGCAAGAGAATCCCTATCCGAATATTATGCAATTTCACTGAACTACATAGATGATTCCAGATAAATAGGTTTGAGAAAATGTTCTGTTTTTATTTTCTATTTTCACTTTTAATTATAAAAATGTCATTGCGTTTTAGAAAGCAGTGAATTTTTTATTGTTTTCTGTTTTTACTGTTCTCTATACAAACAAAATAGAAACAAAAGTAGAAAAAAACGCAACATTTTTGTTATTCTGAAAAATGAAAATAGAAAACATTTTTCTCAAACTAAATGACTTTAATTTTTTCCCTGTGGATTCTTATAGTTGAATGGAATTTTTTGTTTGCAGATAGAGCGACGCACGCTTGACTTTAGTGAATGTGAAACACCACGCAGGGGTGATAACAGCAAATCCTCAGCTATGAGCTTCTCAAGCCCTTGTTCGTACTTGATGAAAGGTTGTAGATGATTGTCAAATATGGGTTGAGTTATGAATATATGATGTATAGTACACCATTTTTATTAATAGTTTTTTGTATGAAGCACCTCAGCAATCAAAGCTGATTGAAATAAAAATATTCCTTTCATCCGTTGATGTTTCTTAATAAGCGAATTACAATGATTCGAGATGATTTAGACTTTTGATAGAGAGCAAGCTTGAATCCTAGCATGGTAAGTTTTGAAAGAAAATGACTTGAAGGGAAGGGGAAGGGATTGAGGGGAAAAAGCAAGGTAAGTTGAAACCGTGGAATAATTTTGAAAAACATAGTATACGTTATACTCTCTAGACGATTAGACACTCCTTATTTAGTGGACTCGTCAATTTATTTAGTGGTCTGCAAACAAGAACACCCTTATTTAGTGGTCAATATATCTACACATGTTCACAACTCTTGTTTATTTATAGTTTAAATATGATTTTGGATTTGACAAGTCTTTTATATATTTTGTGTTTACATGTCTCTGAAGAATAGAAAACTAAATAGAGAACTCATAATATTTAGAAATACTAAATAGGTAAAAAAAAAAAAAAAATACCTTGCATGAACTTATTTTGGTGTATCTTAGCATGGACTAGACCAGACTAAACTCTTTATACTCTCCTTGACTTTATCATTAAGATAAATTGATTATCCATTACCATATCTTTCAGATTCTTATTCGTTCTTAGAAATGTTTAGGAAAAATTTGTTAGTATCTTATGCATGAATTCAAAAATTGATTGAGCAAGCTTGATTATCCATACCATATCTAGTTTCCTATCATGGTTTTGTTTCATATTAAATTTTCACATGCTTTCGTGGTTAAATTTGGGAGAATTCAAGGTTGTTTTCTCCATCCTCTTATAGCATAAAGTAAATCCTTCTAGGATTCTAGACTACTGATAAAAAACAAAAACAAAAACAAAACAAAGAAATCCTTCTAAACTCAGAATTTTATCTTTCTTTCAAGTATATGATTCTCTTAAATATAAGAGATATAAATTTTATTTAGTGATCGGACAATGATAAAAAAGAGGGAGAAAAAAGGAAGGAGAGATAGCGAGTTCCAATCCTCCAAGTGATATTTCTAATAAAATTAAGTAACTAACATATGATGATAAAAGAAAAATTCCCTTAAATATACAACAAAAAGAGCAATTCTCTCTCTCTCTCTCTCTCTCTCTCTCTATATATATATATATATATATATATATATATATATATTCAGAGCCTGGTGGAGAAGTATGAATATATGGCTAGATCTGGTTTATCTCTTACTAATTTGAACTATATTCTAAACATAAATTTGTTTTAAAGGTTTCATTGGCTATAGTTAAGAGGAAAAAAAAGAACCTAGAAAATAATTCAGTTGGTAGATTTTAATCTAGACATATTTATGTTTTTATAGAACTAGAGGAATGGCAATGATATCAAGGAATTAATTTTATCATGTCTGTTTGTCGCTCTTTCTCCTCTCATTTCTTCTTCAAATTTTCACAACCTTCTTCCTTCAATTCCTCTCAAACAAAACAATCCTTAAGCAAATCCAATCGAAATATTTTCAAAAAAGAAGTTTCTTTTGAAGATATGAATCAGGTTCTAGATGACTTGAAGATTTTCAGGATTCTAGAAAACTAACTCTAGAAACCACACAGAAAATATTTTCAAAAATCTAATTTTATAATCCGACCTGTCAAAACAAACATCCGTCTCAAATTTGATTTTTATGAAATCAAACTTCTTTCAAACAGTTCTTTAAAACTGCATAAACAAAAATACAGCTTCTTGCACATTGGATGTGTTCAAGTTGCTACAAAACCTCTAGGTATAGAAGGATTAAACACTTCAATTCTCTTATGCCTGAGAGACTCTCCTCATAATCAGTTCATAGATTCCATTCTAGGCACCATAGAAGCCAGCCTTAATAATGGACCAATTTATTCCATCTGTATCCAGATAGGACTGTCAGTCTAGAGGATGCAAACATTTTGGATATCTTAACTTTAGATGTCCAACTTTATGGTTTAGATAAGAAGGCTAGAGCCATTCTAGTAAATATCATATACCGAGTTCTGTACAAGGTAATGAACACCTGCATGTCTAGGGTCCTTCAACCTAGGCAAACTGGAGAAACAACTTTGTTTCTCACGGATACAACCAAAGCTAAGGTTGTAATACCTAGAGTAATCAAGCGGGAAGACATTAATTTCCCTCAAACTTGGGCCATGGACAAAGTTGCTCTGGCTAAACCTCAAAGCACACCAAGCTTTGAATCTATTAAACAATGTTTCTGGTAGGGTTGAAATCACTTTCAACAAGTCTAATTCCTTCAATACTGCTAGATCGTCTTTGTCAATAGATTCTAGATCTGAACTATTTGGGTTTGTTCTCTCTAGAAAATCCTTCTCTACTGTTCCAAGTGGAAGCAGAGGCTAGATCTATTCCTTTTCCAACCTTTTCATCTATGCAAGACTGCGAAATTATCCATGATTAGTACAACCAGCATAGATAATGAAGCCCTTAAGTTAGATTTCGACTTTGAGGAAATGAATCCTCAAAGAGAGTAGTTTCTTAACAATTACAGGTATAATTGTAAAGATCAAATTAGAGAAGAATATTATTCTTTTCTACATCGTGATTAAACAAAAGTCATTTTCTTTGATTGGTTTAAATCTTATACTGCTTACATAAGATAAATTACCCTTTCAAAGAACCCAATAACATTAGTGTTATCACTAAGTATGATCTTAAGGATGGTCAGATAGTAAAATCTGAGTTTCCTCCGTCAACCAAATTTATCCTTCCTAATGTTAGGGATGAGAAACATAATCCAATCTTTGCCTCACCTTTTAAGTTAAAAGATGAGTCTAAATCCATTTCTTAAAGATATCAAAAATATAGTGGAGCGATCCAATTATACGAACAAATACCTCCAAACCATAAGAGAGAAATTAGGAGAAAAAGTAGGAGAAAAACCCAGTTTTAGTGTTGAAACCAGCATGTCTTCTTCAAAAACTATTCAAAAGTCGATCTTCAAACCTTTTAGGATGAATGAAAATCTTAAGAAAGAGGTAACCAAACTAAAACCTTTCAATCAACCTAGTCAACTTTCTGATGAGTTTAAACAAAGACTAGAAGAGTTAATCTCCATAGTCATTCAAGAAACTCCTCAAACCTCTACATCTTAGGAAGCCCATTCTAGATCTGTTCTTACTGGAGCAAAATCTGGGCATGAAGCCCAAAAGGACAAAGATAAGGAAATCAATATCCTTAACCAAACTGAGTCAGAAATTGGAAATTCCAACTTTGAAAAATCTATCCAAATCAATCTCATTAGGAGTTAGCCAGATTCGAAACAACCATCTAAGTTGTATTATAATTGGGCAACTCTTCCTGATCTTCTCATCGAGGAAAAAGACCATTCTAAATCTTTCAATGCCAACCACATCTATGAATGGAACATAGATGGAAAAACATAATATCAAATCCTTAATGTCCTCCAACAAATGTCTATGGTTGCAACAACCTACGACACAACCTTAACTATATTGAAGCAGTTATTCCCATGAACTGGGCTCTGATTTTTGAGGAAACAATGCTTAAGTCAAAGAGATTAGTGAATTACCATTTCCCTATCTTGTGTTTGTGTCTAGGCTTATTGATCATTTCAACATTGATGTTGAAAATGAGGTAATTGACAACACTCTCTCCTACAATAGTCAAATTAAGGAGAAACACTTGACCAAGATGGGTATGAGAAAAACCCCAAATGGTTGGGTGATGGCTACCCAAATTGGAGCTGCTGCACAAGAAGGGGAGATGGCTGCTGATTCAGAGGATGAGGAACAACCACAGCAACAACAGCTTGCACAACAAGCCTTTACAGATTTTGAATCATTAATGATTCAAAAGATGGACTTTATGCTGAAGCTTCAAGAAGACTTCAAGGCTGAAATCCATGAAGCCTTAGAAGAAATCAGAGAAAGGCTTGATTCAATTGAGGCCAATATGGATGATAAAACATCTGCTGAATTCTAGGATTTTAGTTTATAGTTTTCCTAGTTTATGTTTGGTTTTTATCTTTTGTTTGTAATGAACTTTGTTATGTTCTGTTTCCTTTATATTTTGTTTTAAATTTCCTTTATGTACTGCCCCATATATTAATCATATTAATGAAATATGTTATTCCAATTTTAAATCCGCTGTGCCTATCTTATTTTTGTCTTTTAACAAGCCAAATAGGGGGAGAAATGATTAAAGGGGAGTGGTAACAAATACACTCTGTTTGCCCCTGTTTTTTGGTTCAATTTTTGCCAAATATTTGATCTAAGTATGTGCTGGAATTTAGGGGGAGTAAAGGTGTATTAAGGAAATCAATTAATTGGTATTGTGCTTAATTGAATAATTCATGAGTACATGTGCTTTAGCACTTGATTCGTGGCAAGGTATTGAAATTTTTACAGGATTATAAAAGCTTGTTCAACAATGGCCTTTTAAATTGATCCCCAAGTATTTGTGCTTAATCAAATTGAAGATTTGGCATGTTTAAAGCCAAAAAAGGGGAGATTGTTGATTCAAGTGAAGCCAGGCATCAATGAACAAAGATCAAAGGCTCAAGTGTTTTGTGCTTTCAACATGCTCAAGGACAAAGTACCAAGAAAAGCTTGAAGATTAATTTGATTAATATAAAAGGAAGTTTATGATCTGATAATCCAATTGAGCATATCATGCATGAATCATTCATCTAAAATTGTTAGATTAAAAGGATTAAATAAAGGCAGTTTATAAGTAAGGTTTTCAACTAGCAAAGTTTTTGGAAAAATGAATCCTTACTGCATTAATCGATTATAAGCTAATGACATCGATTATTTTGTTCTTCGTGCCTTTAGAAAACAAATCATGATCATTGTAATCGATTACATATCGGATTAATCGATTACTTAGGCTTTTTATGAGATGTGGAACTCTCTGGCTTAATTGATTATAGAAATCGGTAATCGATTACATGTATGCTTAGGAAAACAAAGCCCACTGACTTAATCAATTACACATCGTGATAATCGATTACAAAGTGCATTTAGAAAATCATGCCTGACTGGTTTAATCGATTACTTCACGGAATAATCGATTATATTGTTCATAGCTCAAACCCAGAACTTATTAGGAGCATTTTAATCGATTACAATCTTGGTTTAATCGATTACATATGTGAAATAATCGATTACTGGAGTGGGTTTAATCGATTATTTTCAGTTAGAAAACTGTTATAAATAGAACCCACTATTCTGAGGGTTGTAACTTTTGAGATTTCGAATTCTGGGCAATCATAAATCGTCTTGTGTAATACCTTGAATTTTTTTAAGCTTGTGATTAAGCCTAGATTAAGCCATGATTAAGAGTAATAAGTGTGCTCTAGGATCCCTAAGAGAAAAGCTTAAGAAAAGAAGGAGAAAACAGTTTCGAACAACTGGCGCTAACCGCGTGGGATCCGGCACTAACCGCGCGGTTGGCTTAAACAAGGGCAATCCTTGCGGCTTCCTGACGCTATTAGCGTGGGTCATGGCGCTACTAGCGTGGCTGATTCGAATCTGTGGCGCGGATAGCGTGGGATATGGCGCAATCAGCGCGGGGGGACTGAAACAGGCCAATTCTTGCGGCTAGATCACGCGATCAGCGTGGGCACGACGCTAGTGGCGTGGGTCCTTCGAAGTATGGCGCGATCAGCGTGGCATCTGGCGCGATCAGCGCGGGACTTTCGTTTCAGTTTTATAAATAGCTTCATTTGGACGAAAACTGAAGGGAAAAAGGAGAGAGAGGGAGAGGGAAGCCATTGATGGACCATTGAGCTTCATATCTTCTTCATTACTCATCTAAACACCTCCGACCCAACTGAGAAAGTGTTCAGAGCCTCGAGATAAGCTAGTGACCCAGCTTTATTCTCGACAAGAGGCGGTAAACGGCGAGATCGCGATTTCTAAGGGAGTCCTTGGAATCGAAGAATCAGAGACAAAGGAAGCTTCGATTGAGCGATCTACCTTAGGGAAAGTGATTCCCTGGTGTGTCTGGATTACACAGAGGTAAGAAACTCAAGCTTTAGCCGTTGATTCTGTGTTTGGGTTTTTGGTGGGTTTTGTATACCTTGAGAGATGTTTTTGGAGGTGTTAGAGCCGTTATCAAGCTTGGACTCTGTAGAGTTTTATGCTCAGAGGGTTGTTCTGATGAAGTTAGAGCCTTGAATCATCATTATTGATGAAGTTTGATTTTGGCTTTGAGTATATATGAGCAGAGGTAAAAGGGCTAGTAATATGACTAGTGTGAACCTTAGAGCAGTTGACAAAGTTATTCATGAGATAGTATAGATGTGGTTTGTCATCTGGAATTGATGATAATGAGAAGTTTGGAATTGATCTGTATAAGCAGGGATATGCTTTGATCAAAGTCATGGTAGAGACTCTGGAGCCTTGTGTAGGCTGAATAGGATCCTTCTGACGGTCTGAGAATCACTTGTGAAGTGATTGTTATGGGTTATGAGGAAGGAATTGTAGTTTCCTTTCGGTTTAACGGCTTAGAACCGTTATTGATACCTTGTGTTCTTGTTTTCTATAGGACGTGAGCTTGATAGCTCTGGTGGTGTTGACCACGAGGCCGGGAGAGCCAGTGTGTTGCCTAGAGCAGGTAAGCTCTTGGTTCTTGTTTGTGCATCCTTTGCTGAGTTCCACCATTATCTTATTATGGTGATGGTTCTGTGTAATGTTATACATGTATATGTGAAAATTGTGTATCGTGACTGATGATTGAATAT
>PYAF01005827.1:41318-81086 GCA_007407185.1 Glycine tomentella | reverse complement strand
TCTAGTCATGATTCGAAACCTCCAATAACTCCACACAATACATTTTGAACTCCAAAATGTTGCACAACTTGCTTCCTATTTTAGGAACCATTATCTTTTCTTTTTTGATAATTCTATGCACTACACATTGACTTGGTCTCTTGTCACAGTCTTATCCAAGTTATCAATAATTTATCTATCAAGATATTTTTAATTTTTTTCGGTTGACAATAACCAGCCATGCAATTGCAACCATGCCTAATTATCATTACTAACCATGTGTCTAAAAAAAAACCAAGAAAAAAAAACAAAATTCATTTCAGTAATCTCGATATTTCAAAAGAAATCAGTCTCTGTTTGTAACTGAATAAAAATACCATTTCTCACTCCATCAAAGGTGTCTATTAAAAACAGCAATTACCAACCATATTATTCATAGCATTCAATTCATAATGCCAAAATTATTGCTTGGTTACAATTTATTTAGACAGAGATTATAACTTCTACTGCTCCAATTCAAGTATACAGAGAACCTCCCAATTAAATGTACTTGCAGAACAAGAAACTGTCAATCTATATTCAGGATATCAGTGGACTTCAGCATTTTTAGATTTTAATTAGATTTTCCGCATTTTAATTTGACAACATCTGATAATGTTTAATGATATACTAAAAAATAAAAACTTCAGAATCTTTAGTCATAAATTGTCAATCATTCTTGAGAAAACTCCACTTATGATAGGCAGGAGCAAGAAATAATGAATAGTTCATTCTATCAAAGTAGCATCAGAAGAATAATGTACACACATACTCAATACTAATCAAATAACAAACCATAAAGACTACCTAAATTAAAAAACTATCAGAAGAATTCTTTACTTTGTTAGAACTTTAATAATAATTTTCATTTGAAAAAATAGTATTTTCTTATTTGAATATTTTTTTAAAATAAAAGGAATAACAATAGATATTACCATGTAACCTTCTATTCACTCCTTATTCATATTTATACACAAATACAATCCATAACTCTCACTTTAAAACAGAATTAGCCTTCCCTTCCCTCTCACTTGAACATCCCATGGCAATGCAAACATTCAATAAAAGAACAAAATGTTTGCACATATTTAGCCGCAATCCTAGTAGATCCTACACATTATTACGATCTAAGCACAAAAATAGTATATGAAGTTTTAACACGAGGACTGTACATCACATGAACGGGTGTCTGTTGGAACATGTTCAACTCAAGAGATGTTATGACAAACTGCTCTTCACAAGACTATACTCAAACAATCAATATAAAACATATATTTGTCTTAACATCAAAGGAACAAAATGATTGAAGCGTTCGATTAATAATCCGAGAGAGGAGCAAAGAACAAACAACAATAAACACACCAATGAGCATTCAATAAATGACATTGATATTCACGGGCGATATGAAATTCATGCGCCTTATTCTAAACAAATCTTAGAAACAGAATACCCTAAAAGCATTGCTCATCCAATCTTAAACTTCCGTCACCAAGACAAGGAATCAGCAAAATCACTTTATTGTAACCATATAACATTTCAGAACCTACATTTGTATAAGCCTCGGTAGTAGCTCATTTTCCATAACAAACACTTATATACTGAAATATTCTACATGAACCAAGTAACTGTATTTCAAAACCCAAAAAAAAAAAACAACAGAACACAAACCCGAATAAAATTAAAGCAATTAAGAACCAAAAAACCAACTCAGCCAGTGGAAACAGCCAACTCCTTCCTCCTAAGATACTCCCGCAAAATGGCAAGCCGTGCCGTCTCAAAAGCAAAATACCCCAAGGCCAAAAAACAGGCGCTATGCAGAACCCTAGGCCCCATGCCCCATGCCTTGCGCCAGCCCCACCCACCCTTCCTCCTTCAAAATCTGCTTCACCTTGGCTGAAACGCCATCGTACATAACCGCAACAACCTTACTCACCCCTTCACCCCGAACCTGCGTCATCAACCTCGTCTTCACCACATCCAACGGCGTCGTAAGGGACTCCAATATTGCCCCGGCGAGCCCCACACAGAACACTCTGCAGCGGTTCCAGGTAACTCTGCTTAGTCTTCTGCAGCATCGCAGCTTTCAAATACTCATAAGAAGAGTAACTCAAAACTCCGGCGGGTAGGTTTCTGAGCAATGTGGCGGAGTAGCCTGCGTGGAGGCCCATTACGCCGTCGTTTTGGATAATTTCAGCAAACACTTGCCACCACCGGCCCTTCCGGAAATGTGGATGTTCACAAAACACAAGAGGAGATGAATCACAACGTCGTATTTTTTGGCTTTTTCCAACTATTTTCTTTTTGGGTTACAACTTTTACCGTGGTGATTGGTGTGAAACCGTGTGTAATCAAAATGTTGCTTACAATTTAGAAAAGGTAATTACAACCGCACTTAAATATGTTTTTGTTCTTAATAAAATTTTAAAATTTTGGTCATTAATTCTGTTTAATTCATTAAAAATTATGTTATTAAAGATAATAAATACATTTTTATTATTATGTTTGTCTGATTAAGAAATAATGCAAATCAAATAGATTAAAACATGATAAAATATTGAATTTTTGTTACTAAAAAAAATCATATTACTTTGTATTTGACCTATGAAAAAAAAAGATCAAAAGAATATTTTAGCTTTAAAACTATTAGAATAAGAGTTAAAAGTCGTCAATATGTTTAAATCAACTATTTTATACATTTATAAATTAGTTATTTAAAAAATAAGATACACTAACAAGCGGGAGGAATCACTCACAAAAATGAGTTAATTTAGAAACATAAGGATGAAAATGAAAATTTTTAAAGATAAAGAACTGGAACAAGAATTATTATAAATTAAAATATAAAAGAACAAAAAGATGTTTTAGTCATTTATATAAATAAAAAAACTAGGTGAGTTAATTGTGCAAGGTTGTTTATGTTTTTTTTTTTTCGGTGTGTGGGAAGAAAAGAAAAGGCAAAACTACAAACAAGGAAAGACAACTCCTGACGCATCAGTAAGAAGCTTCAGACTAAGATCGAGGGGAATGGTATAAAACTAAAAACTAGGAGTCTTCAGAAGCTCCCTTCTTGGCCAAAATGTCTGTACATTGATTTCCTTCACAATGAGTGTGCTTGATAACGAGACTCCACTGCAACTGAGCAAAATCGTGGATATTCTGAATATGAGAAGCATACCGATGAGCCAAGATGACAGGACCATCATAGAAATATCATGAGGAGAATCGGAGTAGCAAGTCAGATTCTGAATTCCTCTCAATCTACCTTGGTCCAATTAACCATTTATATAATACTATATGTCTTCAACATCATTATTAAAAAAATGTGGTGATCTAATTGTAAATAAATTAAGATTGTTAACATCAATTTTTATAATAATCAATCTTATTTGATGAATTATTAAGATCAATTTTTATAAAAATCGATGTTATATTAATAATAGTCAAAATAAAATCAATTTCCTTCTCTTTCTTCTCTTTTCGCATTGACTTTCACCACGCCACGTTAACAACACTCGCGGCATGCAGAGTGAAACCCTGGCCTCCTCTTTGCTCCTCGTGATCTTCCTCAGTGCAATTACGCCTTCTTCTTGCTCAAACACCTCATTACTCTACAATTTCTTCAATATTCTAGCTTCCTCCTCCGATGCCAATGTGTTAGGATTTTCGATTTCGATCTGGCAGGAAGAGGAGGAGGAAGAAAAGAACGTTGGACAAATCGTTAATGACAACAACATTCCCAGACTCAGGGATGATGAAGGATTCCTTGGAAGGATCCAGAGTTGAAGTGGTTGACTCGGGGGCCTGACTTGGTGGCAGCATGGAAGAAGATCACAGGGAGGGTTGTCCGCCACCGCGTTACTCCTTTTCTGAACCCTACTTCGGTCTTCTTTTTCTTGTTAGCTGGGAATGTTAGTCTATCATGACTGATGAACCTGTGGTGGTGATAATGAGGATTTTCTTATGAAAGTAGCAAAACCAATATATGATGTAATGGCCAAGGTGAGCTTCTTTTTTATGAGCTGAAGAATTTTTTTAATTTACATTGAACATTTGATAGCCTTCTTTTATATGTATCCTTGGATCTTTTTTGTATCGCAAGAAGCTAAGAGAAGTAATACGGGAAAAGCAAAGCATTCTTAATGGAGAAACTACAATGGTTTAAATGAATATTTTTGGTATTATGCTTCTTTTCGATTTGGCTGTTTTCCAATACAATAAATTTTATTTTTAAAAAATTGTCGTTCCAAAATTGTAGGTCAGTTGATTATTTTCGGCTAGGTTGGCCTCTGAGGGTTGACTCTGATTTCTTCTTTTCCTTTCCCTCAGTAGCAACGTCAAGCTAACAAAGACGAGGTATGGCATATCATTTCTGGTGTGTGATTAGAGTTACACATAGGATTATGTAACAAGAACAATTATAAATGTGTACATTATCTAAATCTTAATAATATTTGGATCATGGTTGGATGCAGCTTATTAATTGGGGGGCAGTGCCCCCCTTAAATTTTTGCAATAAATTTTAATATACCTTTAACACTTATTTATAATACTTGTTAATTATTTCAATGCTTGTTATATAGTTTGTAATGTTTGTTAATTATTTATTTGTAATTCATGCATTAGTATTTATTTATAAGGAAATTAAAGTCTTTGTTCTTCATTGAAATGAGAAGTACAGTTTAATCATATGCATTTTGTAGAAATATTTTAGTCTATATTGTAACAATTCATATTCAAAGATCTCAAACTCAATACTTTTATCTAAACTAACTTTCATGTTGTCATCATAATCTTTTGAAATCTCATCAAAAGTTACAATAAGTTTATTTCATTGTTTTGTTCAATCCAGAACAATAATTTGGTCCAGCTATTTATTTGTTTCTTTAGAGTATAATTTATAATTGTTTGTTTCTTTAAATTTTCTTTACAAAAAAAAAATAATAATTCAGGGGCACTGCCCCTGAACCCCATTGCTAAATGTGCAGACATAAATAAATTTTTCCTAAATCTACTACTAGTGCCCCCCTTAATTATTTTTCTGGATCTGCCACTGATTTGGATCATATGCTATTTGTTCTAACTATATACTATATTGATTTTCTTAGCAGAGATTGGAAACTATATGTTCTTCCAATCCTTCCAGATTTAACTACCTGTACAGTTTGGTACAGGTAGAGGTTGAAACTAAAACAGCTAAATCATCATCCAGTTCTACCAATGGACTTCTTTGGCTGACAAGGTAATGAACATCATAAATTTGCATTTAACTTGTGTTTCATATTGGCAAGATATTCCCAAATCTGTTATTCAATTGAGAACATTTTCTAAAATTTCTGAGGTTTTTTTTTTCAAGCATAGATTGCATCATGTATGAAGTTAGAATGGCCAATAGGATAAAGATTAGATTAAAAAAATTTACCAGAGGAACAGGAAGGAGATCTCTGTATTTTATTTTCCAAATTGCAGCCTAATGCATTTTTTGATGCTAAAAGGAGACTGAGTTTTATATCAATGTCTAGACAGAAACATGTTGCATATTTGTGGTGTGAACCAACAGGGGAGCTACTTTTTGAACTCATGTTCTCTTCTTCTTCCAAGTTATCAATAAGAAAATCAACAAAGACACTCGGTTCTGCACCTTTCTCTATGAAAGACTATCTTGACCCTGGTTCAAAACTTTATGTTGAGAAATGGTTGGAGTTGGTACGGAGTTTTGTCACTATGAGCTCAAAGTCAATCTTTTACTGAGTAGCCATCTTATTTACTGTCCCAGTACCTGCCCCGTATACACTTGAAATGACTAAGTCTCGTCCATTTCCAAAAATACATGTCTCATCAACCTTCCTGTTAGGCCTCACCTTGCTTAACGCTGGACACATGCAACAGATGAAAATGGCACCAGAGGCATCAGTCTTCAAATGAGGTACAGTCTATGCACTTTATGCCAGATATCTAACCCACAATATTTGAATTCATTTAGATCAATTCAAATTTAAGAAGAATCAACACACACTTACACCCCTACTTCATACTTTACTCGACAACATAATCCTAAGAATTCGTTCGAGTGTGTTTGGATAGAGAATTTTAATTGAAGAAAATAATTTATCAGAGAATTTAAAATTCATTGTTTGAATGTTTTCATATGAAGAATTTAGATTTTTTGAACGTTAAAACAAAAATTTAAATAACTAAAAATGTGAAATTTAATTTTTTTTTTCTAAAAGGTGAGAAATTGAAATTATCTTCCTCTATAGAAGCTCTCACCACACTACTCTTTATTCAGTCTTCATCTCCGACAAGTACTCCGACTTCCGTTATTCGTACGGCACCCATCTCACGCTTCTCTCCGTGCATGAGATTCAAAAATTTTAAAAATGAAGAAATTTAATTTCTTTATTTAAATACCGAATTTTGAAAATGAAAATTTTTTAACTAATGCATTTTAATTTCCCTAAATTTCAAATTTTTAAAAAATTTAAAATACTTCATCCAAACATATTATGGGTGAATTCTTATTTTTCATTCCTGAACTTGTCAAGTTGCATTTTACACTATAGACAATATGCCACTACACATCTAATATGCTTTGTAGGGTAGAAAATTAAGCCGGTCAATCACGTGAGAGGATATGCAATTGGTGCAAAGGCATCGAGCTTTTGCCTTTTGGTATGTATTTAACCACAAATAATGTAATTAAATCTATTGTTCAATAATTTAAATTAAAAAGAGTTTAATATTTATATATTGACAGTTTAAAAAAAATTACACTCATTTAATTATATATTACCATTTGAATTATTTTAAGATAATTATTTTAAAAGTAACTAAATTTATCATATTAATTTGAAATTTGGAGACTGTGTAAAAAATTTATAACGATTTCTATCTAAATAATATCTCTCATCAACACCATTATATATACCACCTTTTGTTGGATATCCTGATACGTATTTCTTTGTCGTCCGTTTTTTTTACTGGTAAATTAGTTTATTCAACAATTGAATATGGGCTTGGCGTGAAATCAGATTATTGTCTATTTTATACTCTTTTTTGAAACAGTACAGGAACATATTTATCTATTAAAATAAATAAATTAACAGGAACATATATATATTTATTATCTTTTGCTTTTAAAATAAATAATTTAATAGGAACATATTTATAAAAGAGAATATAGAATACAAAAGATATATGATGGGTGGTGATATGATAGAGTAATTGCTAAATAGTGATTAAAATTAAGGCATTTATTCCTAAATTTGGGAGACTTCGCCTAAAGCTGCAGAAAAAAGAAAAATTAGTATTGGAATAGATTCATTGTAAATACTGGTGGTGAACCTTCAATGAATCATGATCATGATTTGATAGGCTAAGCCCATGTTGAATCATACGTGGTCCTCTCCTATCGTGAAAAGGTAGTCCCCAAGAGATATTTTCATTGATACCATTGAGAATATGTACTAATTAGTAATGATACCATTTATTGCAGACCTTCTTATAAAACTAGAAGTTTGATAGTTTAATTTACAACTGTTAGAAAAGTGGATAAATTTCAACAGTTAAATGGCAGAACATAAATTAAAAAAAATTGCAAAAGAAATGGCAAAACTGCATGAAATGCAGTTGTGTTTTAGACTGCCTATGATCCTTTTCCTTTTCTTACAACACTTATTCCTAAAATAAGGACTAGATGCATGATGGGATCTAATTGGCACTCTCATGTTGGTGCAACGGAAGAGAGAGAATTTCAAATTTGCATTCATTGTGTGAATTTCATTTACTGATATACCCATGTCTATGTTCATGATAATTGTGAGATAAATTCATAAAATGTGATAAGACCAGCAACCTAACACTAGCTTGATGCAAATTTTAATGCTCTGCTTGCAACTTTTGGCGAAGCAAAAGTGCTTATTGTTAGGATTTAATCTTTAATATTGTTTTTATGTAGTTTGAATTTTAAAAGTAGTAATATGGAAAAGATAAGATATTAGGAAAGATATGGGGAAGATATTGTTTAGATATATTTAAAGATTTGATAAAAGATTTGTTTAGGAGATTTGATAAGAGATTAGGAGATTTGATAAGATTTTTTGATAAGATTAAGTTTAGAGATTATTGCTTATAAATAGCATATTTGTAATCAGAGTCTGTGTGGCTTTGGCAGACTATTATCAATAGAAAGAGTTTTTCTTCTCCAGTAAATTCGTGTATATTGTGTGAGTGCTTGTGAGTGCACCAGTGTGTGCAAAGGGGACCTGTGAGACCTGTGTATGATACCCACTGATACCAACACTTATGCAGTAGAAGTCTAACACAAGGATGCAAATATACTGAGAGAGTAACTAGGAACAAATAGGGTATCTTGCATTCTTCTTTTCATGTACAAATTTGATTCACATTAAGTAAAGCTGAACTAGGAGAATATAGCAGAAAGCATTGTTGAAGATGAAATATGAAGTGGTCAAATTTTAGATATCACAGATCTAAGCACATTAATGAAAAATAAACAGCATTACAAATATATTATGCAATAAAATACAACAATATCATACTAAGTTTCTGGAAACAAGATTTTGCGGTTCACTACTTAAATAATACAAAACATTGTAAACTCCTATACTAAAGAAATATTTCGCACTTGTAGCAGCCAACAATGCTTTCTTCTCTGATCAGAAGCGTGCAGCACATCTGCAACAATCAGCATTTTTCACAAATGTGGTGGATTACAAGATATAGACAGAATTATATTTGTTTATATAAAATTGAAAATGGAAGTATACATGCAGGGGCCATGGCCCCCCAAGTTTTTCACAAAGTGTTTTTAAAATACCATGTAAAAAGAATTGAAATACGGTCCCCTTAAGATTTATGAAAAAAAATATTGAATAATAATACATGCCATGTTAGTTGACACTTAGGGAAAGAAAAAGAAAAAAGAAAGATAAGTATAAGTATAATAGGTAATATAATGAGATGGTGTGATAGCAAAAGTGAGATAAAAAGGAATTAAAGGTAATAGTAAAATATTTATAATGTTGAAGTGTCCATATATAATTATGCAAAATCATTTTATATATCTAATTATTTTTTTTTCTCATATGTTACCTCTATTCACATATTAAAAAATAAATAACTAATTCATTAAAATCAATAAAAATAATTAAGTTAACTATTTTAATTAAAAATGTCATAAATTATAATTTTATTCTAGAAATACTCAGATATAAATATTTTAAGTAGTCGTTATATTTAATAACATTATTGAAAAATTCTTTCACCTATGAGATTGGCTTATATTTGTTAATAAACCAATAAATATATCCAGTTGTGTATGAAATGATTGATTGTCTAATTTGTAAACTTCACAAAAGAGTATAAAAGAAATGCATCTATTTGTTTCTTGTATAAATGTCTAATTATTAAATCTGAAAGAGTTTATGTTTCTTGTATAAAATGCATGGGCCATAGAACAAGGTAGTCAGATATGCTGAAACAGTTCATAGACACTAAAATATGTTACAAGAAATCGCTCATAAAGTGTAGATGGCTGCATCATAAAAAAATGTGAAAATTGAAGAATTTGTGATTTGAGAATAATAACTATTTCCCAAATTTTCTATGAGAAAAACCTTTCAATAACTTAATTCACTGATTAAGAATCAAAATAGGGAATTTCGGAAGGAAGACACAAAAAATTATGCATAATAATTTAAGAGTGTCACATATGCTGCAGCTAGGTAATTAAGAAATAATTTCTTTTAAACAAAAAAAAAATCTCAATTGGAAAACTTTCTGCTAACTCTTTTTTCATAAAGATATCTAAAGACAGTATACTAAATCACGCAGCTGAATAAAATGTTAAACTAGCTATTTAATACAAACAAGTATTCCATCAATGAATTATTAAACAAAATTAAACATTTCAACAATATGAGCTACTTTTTTAACTCTTTCAAATTAACACACTAGTTAAAATAATAATTATTAGAGTTAGCACTAATGAATTTGTTAAGTTGGGATGAATAAATAAAATATTAACTTCCAACAATTGGGATGAAGCAATTCTTGATGTGTATATATATATATATAAAACAAAGTCAGATCATAAACGAAAATCTTGAAAAATAAAATCTAGAACGTACCTTTTAGCCTTCGAGCGATCAGCAAGACTTCCCACATTCAGCATAACCATAGATATACGTAGTCTGTTAATCTATTCAGCAACCTCATGTAAGCAATTCTCCAAGGACGCCACAGTAGTAATGGCCCTAATAAGCCCCAAAATCCAGTGAAGTATCCAATCCCCAAGCTCATGTATAATCCCTCATAGAAAACAGATTCATCACCATTGGCTCGTGGTTCTTGACTCTCTGTCTGATCTCCATCCTCAGGACAAGTTTTGTTGAGTTGTTCACCACAAAGATCAATATTTCCTTCAAAACTAGAGGCTTCAAAGGTTTCAAAATGTCTTCCTGATGGGATTCTTCCAGAAAGAGAGTTGTGTGACAAGTCTAACTTTCCCAAATCATCAATTTCAGAAAGAGAAGAAGGAATTCTCCCAGAGATGTGATTTCTTGACAAGTCGAGTGATTCTAGTGAACTTAAATTCCCAATCTGAGAAGGAATTTCTCCACTCAAATTGTTTCTTGATAGATTCAAAGAAACTAACCCAAGCAAATATCCGACCTCTTTTGGTATTTCACCCATTAAATTGTTACTAGAAAGATCAATGCTTTTTAGCTTTAACTCTGGATTCTCGAAACCTCGTTCCACACCTTTCCACATCCATGTTATGTCAAGGGTATAACTTATCAATCTTCTAACATAACCGTAATTAATCCAACGAGATATACTGTCACTTGAGTTGATGCTCTGTTCAGACATTGCAGTCAAATTCTTTAAGCATGTTGGAATTCCTCTTGACAAGTTATTCCTTGAAAGATCCAACAATTGAATACGCTTCAAATAACAGAGATGGATGGGTAGATTTCCTGAGAGGTGATTTCCTCGCATGTTCAAGATTATCAATTGCTGCATACTTTCTCCAATCCATGATGGCATTGGACCCGACAACATATTTTCACTCAGGTCCAGCATAAATAAACTGCTGCAATTCTTCAAAGAAGATGGCAACTCACCCATTAAACCATTGTTTCGTAAAACCAAGGCTTCCATATTAACAAAGGCGCCCATGGACTTAGGAATCTTCCCTGACAATTTATTGCTGCTTAAATCAAGAAACTGTAATCGCTTTACTGAATTCCAACAATCTGGGAGTTGCCCCGGTATTTGATTGTGTGATACATCTAAAGTGACCAAATTTGCAGCTGTGCTTTGGTCACATAAGAATGAAAACAAATCTGAAACATTATTTTCAGAGAGCACCAGCTCGGAAGCTTGTAGTAAAAATGACGGAATCTTACCCTCAAACTGATTTGAATTTAGAAGTATAACCGGTCTGTCAAGAAGCTTCAACGATATATTAGGAATTGCACCAATGAGATAATTGTGAGACATATTTAAGACACTCATATATTGCAAGTTATTCCAAAACCAGTTTGGGACAGAGTCATTAATCCCGTTATCAGAAATATCAAGCATACGCAAAGATCTTTGAGTCTTGAGCCAACTAGGAAAAGCGGGGCCCGACTTGCAAGATCCGAGTTCCAATAATGCTAATTGGAATGGAGGAACCCAATTAGCGACAAATTTCAGAGACAACGAGTTCTCTGATAGGTACAAGGATTTCAACTTGGAAAAATTAGAAAGATGGGATTCAGTGACGTCACCCTCCAAAGAATTCCCAGCCAAGTAAAGAAGCTCCAACTCTGATAGCAAGCCAATGCTTTCAGGTACCATGCCGGAAATCTGATTATAAGATAAATCCAAAATCTTAAATATGTGTCTGTTGCACCATGAAGAATTTTGGAAGAAGCTAGAAAATTCCCCATTCAACTTGTTTTTGGAGAGGTCTAACCTCTGCAATGCGCACATGTTACCAAAGAAAGATGGAATCTCACCTTGCAGTTCGTTAAATGAGAGGTCAAGAACTTCAAGAGAGTTCATTACTTTCCCAAATCCATCTGGAATGGGACCTTCTAACATGTTATTTTCAAGGAAAAGGTTATGAAGATTGGTGGTGGAGTTAAAGACCCAGTAAAATATAGTTGATGATTTCAACAGATTTGAGGAGAGATCAAGGGAAACAAGAGAAGATGAAGAACTCATAATGGAAGACATAAGAAAACTTCCATCCGTAAGACTACAATGATACAAATAAAGATTTTGAAGTTTTGAGCTGAAGTTGAAAATGAAACTACCTTGAAAGACTGATGATGTCATATTATTATAGGAAAGGTTAAGGATCACAAGAGAAGGAAAGTTTTGGCAGAGAGGAGATGACAAAACAATGTTATTATCACGAAGATAAAGCTCCTGAAGATTAAGGCTAAAGTTTGACAACAGTTGAAATGTTGAGGATGTCAGCTTATTTGAAGAAAGGTCAAGGATGGTAAGAGCAGTGGAAAAGTTGGAAGGTGAATAAAACAGAGATTGAATATTTGTATCTGAAAGAGAACAATCAACTAACCCCAACTCTCTTAAGTTTGGAATAAGCTTGCTGATCATTCGTAGCCAGTGATGAGAAGAGGAAAGTTTGTGTAGGGAACTTAGCTTAAGTTTTGTCAAGGAAGAGAGATTAGTCAACCACTCTGCATCCTGAGATTTGACATCAAAATTGCCACCAAGTCCAAGTGTGTGCAACAAAGGAAGATTCCAAACCTGGAAAGGGAGTGCTCCCGAAAATGAATTTCCACTAAGATCAAGATACCTCAACTGTGAGAGATTTCCAAGCTGATAAGGGAGTTCCCCATCGAGATCATTATCACTTAGATCCAGATACTGTAAATGTGTAAGCTTTCCAAGTTGATAAGGGAGTTCCCCATCGAGATCATTATCACTTAGATCCAGATACTGTAAATGTGTAAGCTTTCCAAGTTGATAAGGGAGTTCCCCATCGAGATAATTATAACTTAGATCCAGATACTGTAAATGTGTAAGCTTTCCAAGTTGATAAGGGAGTTCCCCATCGAGATTATTATCACCTAGATCCAGATACAGTAAATGTGTAAGCTTTCCAAGATCAGAAGGAATGCTCCCACCCAATTCACAATCAGAGAGATTGAGATATCTTAAATTGGTGAACGAGGCCATGAGTTCTGGGATATGACTTACTTCAAAAGAATTATGGCTGAGATCCAAGTGTTCAATATATTCCAGGGCAATCAATGAAGAGATATTGAGGGCACCTATCAAATACTGTACATCCTGACCAGGGAGACGAAGCATCTGAACATGACCAGTTTCATTGTTGCATTGAATGCCTTTCCATTTGCAACAGTCTCTGTTATTGCCATCGTCCCTCCATGTAGACAGCATGCCATAGTCATCTGTGAGGCCTTGTTTGAAGTTGAGGAGTGCTTGTCTCTCAGTCTCAATGCACTTTATTTCTGGGCTATTGGGAAGCAAGTTGAATCCAAGAATGGATCCTGCAGCATGCAATAAAAGCAGCACAAGTGCATAAAATTGTTTCAGAAAATAACTACTCATTATATTTTTGTTAATAAGAAATGACTAAGACTAAAACAAGGATCGGTTACTGTGATCAGTTTTCTCTTTAATTGTGAAGTATGAAAGATGAAGCCTGCTGGCAGGATTTATATATATAGCTGATAGTATGGCTAAACGACAGAGTTGTTAATTCTCGTTCACTTATCGAATATAACAAAATAAGGAAATTTTCTCTTAAAAAACACTTTAATGAAAGCACGATGTTGAGAAAAGTTTATGTAAAATTAAAACAATTAAGGCTTAAACAACCTTTTGGCTCCTATAAATTAGAGTGTTTTTTGCTTTAGTTTTTCAACGTTTTTTATTTTATTTTAGTCCTAGTAAATTTTAAAAAAAAAAAATTGTCCCTACTGTGGAGTAAGAACATTAATTGATGACGGCATGACATGTAGTTATAGTCACCATCCATTTCAAAGATTTTAATAATAAATAATGTATAATTATTTTTTTAATCTCTCATCAACTAATCTAACATCATTAAATATTTTGAAAATATGAGAATTTAAAAATTCAATTTACTAAAATATTTACACATGGTAGTCAAACTCATTGTTAAAGTGACAAGTCAATTGACTACAAATATCATTGTTACAAAATCAATAAATATTGATAGTTGATAGCAAGGATTAAAACCAAATATCAAAATTATAAGGAATAATATATAAAAAAATATATTTAAAGTACTAATAGAATCCCTAATTTTATAGGGACAAAAAATTATTTAAGCCCACAAAAAAATATGATGTTTTTGTATTTTACTTTGTACCATCTTATTCATTAACTTGATTAAAAAAATCAATTTAAAAAAATCATCTTTGTATATTATGTTTTTCTATTTTTTGACCACCAAAATTATTAAATCAACATCACTGTCACATAATATTATGTTTTTCTATTTTTCTTTGTATTCATCTTATTCATTAACTTGATTAAAACAAATTCATTTCTTTTTCCATCACTCAGACTTTTTTCGTTTTTATTTTTTATTTCTCAATTCAAGGGTTAAGATATGTACTTTTTATTAGTTGAATTCTTACAGCTAATGAACTCAAAGTAACTAAATACATCAAATTAAATTAATTTTTTATTCTTTTATGTAAAGCATATATAACATTATTGTTTACTAAACAAAATAAAGGTTAAATGGTTTAGCTGGTATAACAAATCTAATCATATTTTTATAAAATTATCATTGTAATAATTGTGTCATACTGTCAAGAATGATTGATTAATTGATTGTTACCGATTGTATAAAGTAACAATTAGTATTGAATAACTATTAATTTGAAATTATATTTAACTAATAGATATAATATATTAACAATAATAAAATGTTGAAATAATAAAACTCCGGTTAATTCTCTTTTTTCTTGTAGTGCATGATGATAACAAAATAACATATAATAATTTACGAGTTCGCTCATGTGGTCAAGTAGCTAGTTAAACGTAAAGGTAGGGTTGAACTCATAGTCACAAAACATGTAAACTGATGAAAAAGATTCCTCAAAATTAGTTCATTCATTTAAATAAGGGTGTATTTATTTTTAAATAATTTCATCAGTTAAGATTTTTTTTAACTTTATTAAAAATAAATAATAAAAAACAATATAATTTCCTAAATAATTTACTCAGAATTTAAAAAGAATAATACATTTAATCAGTACACATTAAATAACTAATTTAATGATCAAAATTATAAACTTTATAATATTAAATAACTAAATATCTTTATTTTATAATAAAAGCACTAAAATTTTAAAATATAAAAATTAGAATCACTAAATATCTCTATTTTCAAAGAAATCAAATATATATTTTAAAAATAGAAGAAAAATTACTTTTAAGTTTTACAATAGAAATATTTAGTCATTTACTTTCATAAAATTTGTAATTTTGATTATTTTCCAAATTAAAAATTTTAACTGTTGACTGATAACTGGTAAGAGTTTAACATTAACCAAGAGATAGATTAAACAAACTATCTTATGAGTTAATTTCTTACTAATCAACGCTAAATGATTATGTGGATACAGGTATGAATGATCAAAATTACGGATTTTATAAAATGAAATGACTAAATATCTTTATTTTAAAATAAAAATATTAAAATTGTGAAATATAAAAATTAAAAAAATTAAATATCTCTATTATAAAATAAAAAGGTAAAAAAATTACATACTTTAAAAATAGTAGAAAAAATTACATTTAAGCTTTTTTTACTGGAGGTCCATATGTGTAGTACTTAGAAATCACGTCATTATGAAAATGCGCTATTAGACCATAATATAATAGCATATTTGGTCTTCACAAAAAAAAAAAAAGTATATTTGGTCTTCACAAAAATAAAAAAATAGTATATTTGGTCATTACACTTTACCAAAAAAGACATTAGCATATTTGGTGAATCATGATGGCAAAAAAATTAATATAATATTTTTTAATAAAAATTATAAATTTTGGGTTGTTTTGAAACTATTTACGCTTATGAGACAGTCAAACACGACTAAATTGGACGTGACTAATTCGGTCGCTATTTCAGTCGCTAAATTTTTTTTCAAAATATTGTATTTTTTATGTTTGTGACCACAATTTTGTCCTCAACAGTATTAGCGACTGAAATGAAGACTGAAATTAACGATTAAATTTTAATGATCAATGTTTTTTGTTCAAAAAAAAGGAGTCGTGCCACGTGGCACGACTTACCCCTAAATGATAATTATTTTGTTGACTATCCTACCCCCATTGGAGAAAAAAACCCTACTAATTACTATGAAGAGCTTCATTACATGGTGTAGTGTTCATATCATCTTCTTTTTGAGGATTTTATAGAAATTTAGTTTCAATGACCATTTGAACCAATACACAATTATATAATATTTGTAAGATTACGAGTCCCCAAAACTTTAGTAATTAGTACGATTTTTTTCCTAATGGGACATTTTTTTTCTTTATTTACCAAATGGGGGTAGTAAAAAAAATTATCATTTGGGGGTAAGTCATGTCACGTGACACAAACCTTTTTTTTAAAAAAAATATTGGTCGCTAAAAATTAATCGCTAATTTTGATTTCTATTTCAGTCTCTAACACTGTTTGGGACAAAATAGTGTAGTCGCGAACATAAAAATCACAATAAAATATTAGCGACTGAAATAACGATTGAATTAGTCACGTCTAATTTGGATGTGATTGATTGTCCCATAAACGTAAATAATTTCAAAACACATCCAAATTTATAATTTTTTATTAAAAAAGTATTATATTAATTTTTTCCCAAATCATGACGCATATCTTAATCCTTAAATACTTGAAAATACAGATGTTTTATGCTACATTAGAGAGTTTTATTATATTGAATATTCTTCCAGAAAGTGATTGCGCATTGAACGTTCCTTCTTTCTAAAAGTGATCTTTAAAACAATGTACAATTTTATAAAAATTTTCGTGTAATGTTCCTGCTTTGACAAATTATAGTGATCTTTGAACAATTTAAAGTTTTATAAACATTTACTGATTCTCTTTTCTGCGATCACAGAGGCTTACTGCAGCGTGAAAAGTGAAAGTTGTTATGTGGAAGTATATATGGTAAAACGAAAAGAAAAATTGAAAAGAACTCCGTGTGAGCATCATTAATCAATAACTAGAGTAGTTAAAGTTGGACTAAATAAAAAGAATCAATAAAAACAAAAGTAAGATGACTAATTAAAGTTAAAGTTAGACTAAATAAAAGAACCAATAGAGAAACAAAAGTAAGAGAAATAAAAGGAAAGCAGACACCGCTCCAAATACTTGCAAGCTTAACAAAATAATGAAAATGAAAAAAAGTGGTAAATTGCATGATGAAAAAAGTATTTAAGCCTTATTTATTTTAATTCTTTCAATATTTTAATTTTATAATAATATCGATGATAAAAAAGGCTAAATGACTACTTTAGTCCTTTATCTTATTTATTTTGCTTAAAATGATTATTTTATCTTTTAAAAATTCACTTTAGTTTTTTTTATCTCCTTTAAATCGTTCAAAATGATTATTTATATTTTGAAAATATAAAAATTATTCTTTAAAGTACTGAAAGAATCCCTAATTTTATAGAGACCAAAAAATTATTTAAACCCATCAAGAAATATGATGTGTTATTCTGCCAAAGTACAAGAAATGCAAGACTAATTTTTCTTTACATGAATGTTTTGCATACACTAAGAACCGAAAATGCAGTATTTATATTTGCCTGGAATTGTTTTTTTTTTTTCCTTCAAATTATACTTATTTAATCAGTTATTGCATTAGCTCTGTCATCCATACTGATTTTATTTGACTCAACTTACTTAGTTAAATGCCCAGTGTGGTATTTAAATAACATATATAGTCGTAATTCCAAAGATTAGTAATCATGCCAACTATTAAGAGTTTCAATCTCAGTGGCCAAAGCACCAACGTTTAAAGGTGCGAATCACGTTGTTGTTGTACATAGCAAACAAAGATGAAGACTTGATTGAAAAAATATATTATCTGGTCTTCTTTAATTACCAAAGCAAATTTGAAAGTGGTCTTTTATTTTATAATTTTTAGTTTTGATAGTGGTGTTAAGCTATTGAATTTAATTTATTCAAGCGTAATTATTAAGGGAGTGTTGAGAATTCAAACATTAACAGTAAACTTTATGAATAAATTATTGAACCGCTTGTATTACATAATAGATAAATGTTAACAATAAGAACTAAAATCAAATATTAAAATTACAAAAGATTAAAATATAAAAAAATCTCGAAAATACTAAAATAATTCCTAATTTTATAGGGACAAAAAATTTATTTAGACGCACCAAAAAATATGATGCATTATTTTGTCAAAGTACGAGAAATGCAAGACTAATTTATCTTTACACAAATGCTTTGTTTTGTACAGACTAGGAATTTCAAGTCTTTGCACTTGTCCCCAAGAAGTAAAAAAGTCGTTGCACGTTAGAGTATTTATAAATCTTTCTAGGATTGATATCATACTGTGAAAAGTCTACTTAGAACTAAGACCAATAAATATCATTTGTCATTTTTTAAAGCACAGAAAATGCCAGCTTAATTTGTCTAGATATAAATTTTCTACAAAGACTAACAATTTCAAAGTCTATGCAATCGTTTTACTTTTAAAATTTGATGTGATTGTGTGCTTAATTTTCTAACCCATTAAAAGAGTTAGAAAACATCGAAGACGACAATCTCTTTTTTTTTTGTCATTATTCAAAGGTACTAATATATTTCGATATGTGTGATTTAAAAAAAAATTATAATGTATACATCACGCTATTTATTTAAAATATAATATTTATATCACAATACAAAAATATCAATATTTCATACTCATACAATCAGTAAGAATATAATAAAAACTATAATTTATCTAATTATTATGATATATATATATATATATAATTATTATATAACAATAACATTTACAATATTCGTATTCTATTAATATTAGACTCAAATAAAAATCAAATTCTCAACCACATTATTCATTGAGAGATTATTTTTACTAATTTCCTATAATGTACTTATTGGACTCCAAGCTCCACTCAATTTTTTCAGGGACTAACAAACAATCGTTAATTCATTATATTGTATTATCTTTATAAATGTCTAATGATTTTACTTTTCATGTGTGCAAAGCACCTCGACAAATTTACTATTATATTTTCTTCATTGGGTGTAAGTGTGACATATTAATTAATATTTTTAATTTGATATAACTTATATATTATAGTACTTTTAAAATGAAATACATAATTCTTTTAAAAGGCAAAACAAGAATTATATTTTCTAACAATAAAAGCTAATAACTGGCACACCTCAAGATGTGGTCCTTCCAACCATATACATTGTCTCGTAGTGAAAAAGAAGGAGAAGTCAATACATTTATTAGCTTATTTTCTGATCAACCCAGGTGGGCAAAGGAGCAACATAATTGAACTAACTGTCATAATCAAGCAATATTCCATGATGTTATTAATTAATTATTAATTCAAACAGGTTCAAACCAAAATCATGTTTTTCCTAAAAGATATTAATTGCAATTTGAGTATCCTATCGTTCATCTCGACTAAACGAATACTGTGTGTTGGAGAAAGATGTAAATAACTCCGCAATAATGTTAATGCTTATTTTAGGGATACTTCCTGAAAAATCTTTGAAGCAACAAGATGCACGAATAAGTATTTGAATGAGTATTTATAAAACTAGAATAAAATTGATTTTTAAAATAATAATTTTGATTAAAATCATTTTTTAAAGTAAAGTGATTCTATGTCATGGCATTTTTTTTTCATTTCTCCTAGAATTGCTCGTTAGCACCTCCGTTTTACTACACCCACTACATTTTTTGGTATTTTTTCCAATAATATCGCTCCTACAAGTGAGTGTAGTGTCATTAATTCAGAATTATATTAAAATGAAGTGAATTTCATAATTTAAATTCTAAAAAGTATATGTAATAAAACTTTTTGTACTTAACTTTTGGAATTATGTTAATGCATACTATTTGTTGCACTATTTTGTTGCGCTATTAAAATTAGTTGTATTCACATGTGAGAAACAATATATTTAATAGGAGAATCTATATTTGATTTTTATCATATGCAAAAATTATCTTTGGTTATAACAACCTTGCATCACAAGCAAAATTAATTTTTTATTCATTGGATTGAAAAACACTTGTGATCTCATATTTAAGACAAAAAATAGAAATGTTAGCAATAATGTGTCTAACACACTCTCTTTAACATCTTTCTCTACTATTGTTTGAAATATTTTGGAAATCACAAATTTTGGTTTTACTTTGATCTAAGTTAGAAGAGAGACTTTCATCTTAATATACAAATAAACTTTTAGAAATTTAATCCTGAAATGTGGAATTGACTTTCAAATGTTTAATTATGAAACATATAGATAGACTTTTAAAGATTATATTTTGAAACAATAAAACTATGCTTGTTAATAAAGAGCATTATTGAGAAAAAATTAAGGGAGTGTGAATAAAAAAATAAAAAATGATGTATTAGAATGTGGATTTAAATCTCTCAATCATATAAATTTGGATTATAAAGTGACGATTGTCCTCCCACTTATATATGTTATTTGGTATCATTACTATGCAATACACACCCACGTCAAGGACTACTAAATTTCTCAAGCGTGAAGTTTGCAAGACTTGATATCTGCAAGTAGTTCAATAACAACTTGATGTTGTAGCCTAATAGACCCAACAATGCTTACTAGGATAAGTTCTAATATTATCTTAAAATGTGAATTTGAATCTATTTCAATTATACAAAATCGGCTTATAACTATGGAATCTCTAACAAAAGGTGTAAAAAAGTTACTTCTTTCTTTCCTTCTTTTAATGGTTTCAAGGAGAGGCAAAGCCCCTAAACAAAAACTTTTATTTTGATTCCTAGCCAGCATACTCGTGATGAGATTCTCTATGTGAAAGTAGGATTGAATTGACGACAACTCTTATTAATAAGGGTGCATTTAATGTTGAATAGACACTCGAGTAACATCTTCCTAAAATGTTTCTCCTAAGCTATTTGCATAACTAAGTAGATTTTAGTGAAAAGGTGAAAAGGAGAAATGGTTGTCATCTCCCCTGACAGGGACAAGAACAACTCTCTGATTTTCTTGTTAACAAATCCGGTTAAGGCTATCGAGTACCCACCTCTTGGTAGATTGATCTCTAACAACAATTACTTGGATTTTACTTTCCGGTTCTCCCTTTTTGCTTCTTGCACGTCCCTCTTTGTTCCTTGCACCTCCAAAGGATCTGAGCGAACACAAATACCCTTTCTCTCTTAAGCAAGCCAAGCCTCCATCCAAACTTGCCGCAACCACCTTACCCCACCGTCAAACAACCCTAATGCAGAAAAGAAAGCACAAAGCCATTGATGGAGTCAGAAACAAAATAGAAGTTAAGGAATACAATATTTTTGTTTTCAAGTTCAAACAAGCCATTATAAAAACATAATTCTACAAAATTCTTTTCAGAAGTATAAAAATATAATTTTAGAATGATCTTTCCAAAAGTATAAAAAAAAATCTGAAAATGCATTTTCATAATACACTAATTTTTTATAATTGTGGAAAGGCCTTTTCAATTTCTAGAAAGGTCACTTCGAAAATATAAAAATAGTTAGTATATTTCAGAAAAACCTTTCAAGAATAGGGTCAAGTTTTACATTTTTCTTTTGTTCTCGACTCCATTTGTTGTTGTTTTTTTTTTTTTTTTTTGCATTAGGGTCATTATCAGCTGTGGTGTTGGGTTGCGGAAGTGGTGTTTGGGTCGAAAATGGTTGGGTGAAGGTGAGGCTTGCTTGGGAGAGGGAGGAATATAATATTTGTGTTTGTTAATGTCTTTGGAGGTGCGGGAACCAAAAAAGGAGATGCAAGGAAGTAAAACCCCAATTACTTTTTTATCCAGTTATGTGGATTTCATGGTCTTAGTCATGGCTTAACTAATAGAATGTAGAATGTTAAGATGGATCATATGGCTCATGCTTGCATTTTTTTTTCCTAGCCTTCTTAATTTCGGTTAGATATTCTACCTGTTAATTGGGTCTCAAATGATGGAGTTTTGTTTGATTAACATATGGCGATTGTTTATTATTATTTCACACCTCCCTTCAATTTTTTAAATTTCCGATAATACCCTTAATATTGATGAGTATAGTTTCATTATTGCAGAGTATAAATTCTGAAACTATAAAAAAATTCAAAATTTAAATTTCAAAAATTATGTAAAAAAAAGAACATTTTTTAATATGCATTGCCAAATCATGCTCTGAAGTTACTGTATTCTAATTTCAAATAACGTATGCTCAATTTTTCTTAGATAATTGTTCTGATATCAAATAATAGTAAAAATATTAAAAGAGAAATTTCTATATATTTAAATATTATAATAATAAAAATATTAAAATAGAAATCTTTGCACACCCTTTTGCTTAAAAAATAACTATTTTTTTTTTACCCTCTCAAAGTTACACTCTAGTTAAAGCAATACTTATTAGAGTTTGGCTAATGCATTTGTTAAGTTAGAATGAAGAAATAAATTATTAACTTTTAACAATTGGTTTACTGTTAATATGAGCTTTCTGTTCGAAATACAAATTACCCTTTTTTTTATCTATATATATATATATATACACATACACAACTAAGGCAGAACATAATCCATGAACTTGAAAAATACTAGCTAGTACTACAACATACCTTTATTGCATTCGGGCCAGCAGCAACACTTTGCCTCGTTCACTAGAACGATACACATAACCCTGTCAATCTGTTCAGAGACCTGATGAAAGCAATTCTCTAAGGACGCCACAGTAGTAATATATGGTCCTAATAAGGCCCAAAATCCAGTGAAGAATCCTAGCCCTAAGCTCATATATAATCCCTCATAGAAAACAGAATCATCACTATGGACTGCTGGTTCTTGTGGCTTTACTCTTGCTCGATCTCCAACTCCAGGACAACTTTTGTTAAGCTCTTCACCACAAAGATAAACATTTCCTTCAAAACTAGAGCCATCAAAGGTTTTAAAATGTCTTCCTGATGGATTCTTCCAGAAAGTGAGTTGTGTGGTAAGTCCAATTTTCCTAGACCATCAATTTCAGAAAAAGATGGAATTCTCCATGTTAAATGATTTCTTGACAATTCAAGGGAATCTAGTGATATTAAATTTCCAAGCTCAAAAGGAATTTCTCCACACAAATTGTTTCTTGATAGATTGAAAGAAACTAACCCAAGCAAATATCCGACCTCTTTTGGTATTTCACCGGTTAAATTATTACTTGAAAGATCAATGCTCTTAAGCTTTAACTCTGGATCTTTGAACCCCTGTTCCACACCTTTCCACATCCATGTTATATCAATCCTATAATCATCGTTTTTGTAATTGGTAAGACCATCAATTTCGATGTAAGTTATATTGTTGGGCCAATATATAACCTTTAGAGTTTTCCTTCTGTTGATGCTCTTTCTAGACATTGCAGTCAAATTGTTTAAGCATGTTGGGATTTCTCTTGTTAAGTAATTCCTTGAAAGATAAAACAATTGAATTCGCTTCAAATAGCACAGATGATTAGGAAGATATCCAGAGAAATGATTCCCTCACATGTTCAAGATTATCATATTCTCCAATCCAGAATGGTATTGGACCGGATAACATATTTTCACCCACATCCAGCATAATTAAATTGCTGCAGTTCTTCAAAGTGTTAGGCAATTCACCTGTTAAATTGTTGTTTCATAAAACCAAGGTTTTCAATTTAACAGGCGTACCCATGGACATAGGAAACTTCCCTGACAATTTGTTGTTGCTTAAATCAAGAAACAGTGATGGATCTATTGTCCAACAATCTGGAAGTGGTCCCTTCAGTTGATTGTTTGATAAATCTAATGTGGCCAAGTTTGTAGTTCAGCTTTGGTTACGTAAGATTGAAAAGAAATCTGAAAATTTATTTTCAGACAGCCTCAGCTTTGAAGCTTGCAGCAAAAATTGAGGGAATTTGACTTAAAATTGATTTGAATTCAAAATTATAGATGGTATATAAGGAAGCTTAGATGGAATATTTTGAATTGTACATGTGAGATTGTTGTATGACATATTCAACGCTCGCATACTGTGCAAGTTGTTCCAAAACCTTTCTGGTACAGAATCATTAAGCCCACTATCAGAAATATCCAGATTAAGCAACGATTTTTTAGTCTGGAGCCAACTAGGAAAACTCGGACCCAACGTGCAAGATCTTATTTCCAAGGATACTATTTGGAAAGGATGAACCCAACTAGGGACAAATTTTAGAGACAACGAGTTCTCTGATAAGTGTAAAGCTTCAAATTTGGAAAAATTAGAAAGATGCAATTCAGTGACATCATCCTCCAAATAATTCCCACCCAAGAAAAGAGCCCCCAACTCATACAGCAATCCAATGCTTTTTGGTATCACACCTGTCCAGTTAGAAGATAACGCCAAAATCTGAAATATGTGTCTGTTGCACCATGAAGCATTTTGAAAGAAGCTAGAAATTTCCCAATTCAGCTTATTATGTGAAAAGGAAAAAGATCCACAATTCGCACATGTACCCAAAGAAAGATGGAATCTCACCTTGTCGTTTGTTACTGGAGAGGTCAAGATCTTCAAGAGAGTTAATTACTTTCCCAAACCCATCTAGAACAGGACCTTGTAACATGTTATCAGAAAGGTCAAGGGTACGGAGTTTTGTAGTGAAGTTAAACAGCCAGTAAAATATAGCCGAAGATTCCAACAAATTTGAGTTGAGATCAAGGGAGACAAGAGATGATGAAGAATTTATATTGGAAGTAGTTGACATAAGAAATTAATACCGAGATAAGGGATTTGTCCATGGAGATTATAACTAACGAGATCAAGATACCGTAAATGTGTAAGCTTTCCGAGTTGGTGAGGGATTTCTCCATAAAGAAGATTGTCACCTAGATAGAGATTCCGTAAATGTGTAAGCTTTCCAAGTTCAGAAGGAATGCTGCCACCAAAATCGGAAGATGACAAATTGAGATATTTAAGTGGGTGAAGGAGCCCATCAGATGTGGGATGTGACTCCCTTGAAATTATTATAGCTGAGATCCAAATGTTCAATATTTTGCAAAGCAACCAATGAAGAGATATCGATAGCACCTTTCAAATATTGTGTATTCTGACCACGGAGATCAAGGATTCTTACATGACCTGTTTCATTGTTGCATTGAATGCCTTTCCATCTCCATGTAGACAAAATGCCAGGATCAACTAGGATGCGGTGCTTGTCTCTCCATCTCTATGCACTTTATTTCTACACCATTGGGAAGCCAGTTGAATCCAAGAATGGTGTTTTTTTGGAAAGCAATTATTTGGAATGGAATGAATGCTATATTTCATTAATGCTATGCTATTTCATTACACTTTGATTGAATGTTTTCATCTCTTTCTTAGACTTGGCCAATCTTTGTTAGAGGTTAGAGCTAGGGTTCACAATAGGAATATTGAGGCTCTAGTCTTAGAACCAAGTGTGGTGACTTGCTAACATCACCTAGGGATAGGGATGGGTGCTCGTGGCTTGGGTTCATTTGTGTGTTTGCTTAATGCTTAACTTACTGAAAATCACTAAGGGATTAGGGTTGGAGTGTGAGTTAAAGAACTAAGTGGCGAGGGATCCAAGCTTAGTCAATATAAGAAGAACACACTAGCTAATTAGGTAGTGTAAGTGAATGTTGTAATCAATCTATGATGAATGCTAGGAATGTTAAATGCGAGTTCATAATTACTTTAGGCTACGTTTGGTACAACCACTATCTTGTACATAATGCTTTACATTTATGTTTATGTTTATGTTACATTTAGCTTTTCATTTACTTCACACAACAACACATTTCTCTTAGTTACCTTTTGTCATCCAACCTTGAGATACGATTTATGATTTAATTGACCAAACAATCCTCGTTGGGAACGATACTTAACTTATCACTTTATTACTTGAGCGACCGGTGCACTTGCCGAGTACGCAACACCTATGATCCTTTTCCTTTTCTTACAACACTTATTCCTAAAATATGAACTAGATGATGGATCTACTTGGAACTCTCATGTTGGTGCAACGGAATAGAGAATTACAAATTAGCATTCACTGTGTGAATTTCATTTACTCATATACCCTTGTCTATCTTCATGATGATTGTGAGATAAATTAATAAAATGTGATAAGACCAGCAACCTAACACTAGCTTCATGCAAATTTTAATGCTCTGCTTGACTGCTTGCAACTTTTGGCGAAGCAAAAGTGCATGTACAGCAGGGGTCTAACACAAGGATGCAAATATACTGGTAGCACTACTACACGAAATGCATTTAAAGACGGACATTCAAGAACGGTTGTATCATAACCGTCTTAGATGATGAGGCGGTGGCAATCTCATAATTATTTGAACATTTACGAAGACGGGTGATTAACAACCGTCTTAGATTCTGTAGAACCAAGACGGGTAAGCTAAGGACCGTGTTTGTTTCCTGCTATTCAAAGATGGTTTGGTCCAACCCGTGTTTGATTTGGTACCCATATAATATTATATTATTATAAAAAATGAAAAAAAATAGTGGCTAAAAAAAACACGAATATATTTCATTCAGTCAATTTGTGAACCCTAAGCTAATCACTCTCTGTTTTTCTCCCCGACTTAACTCGAAAACGAACGTCCTCATCCCCTCCGTGTCTCCGTTGTGGGCTGCCGCAGTCCGAGCCATCACTACTCGTTGTTGGTGTCTTCAGGTGTATGGGTGTTGCGGAGAATCAGGTTTCATTCATTATGGTATCTTGCTTTTTTGGGCCTCAGATTTCAGTGGTAGGGGTTTTAATCAAAGTTGTGTTTTTCATTTTGTGTTTAGGGGTTGAAGTCATCACGTGTATGGTAATGGAACTTCAGCATTCTCCAATGACCAGAGCTTCTATCATAAACGGCTGAAAGTTATATAACTATGACTTGCTTAACTATTTAGGTAAATAATGTTACAAGCTTTTCATTTGTGGGATCATTTTATGTTTCCTTTTGTGTTTGATGGTCTCTTATAGCTTACATCAAACTATAGGGTTAGATTGTCACTGCGTTGTTTTAAATATTCTTGGCTCCACAAAGGCGTCCACTGTTGCGGCAGGGAACTCTGCAAAGGTATACCCAGTAGCAGGTAGCCCCCCTTACACAGTTTTCTTTACCATAATTTTATTGGGTTTGTATTTGATTTTTGTTTGGGTAACCCACCTACTAAAAGTTCGATTTCATGCACCGGGGTTGAGTTCAAATCGTATTTTATGGCACCCCAAAAACTTAACTGAGATTGGTTTGTCTATTGATGTGTTTTAGGCACATTTAGGATAATATACATGAAATACGTGTGTCTCTTCTTTTGCCTCCACAAGCTCCATTTCTTTTACACCTTTGTTCTTTAAAAACTCTGCATACCTGACCCCCCCTTTCCTGCAAAAAATCGTTACCAGCAACATAAACCCCAATTGCTGGGAATTTAGACCATACAGTTGTGGATAGGTCTATTTTCTGAAAATTACAACCAAAATACTCATGATTTAAGCCTTGTGGTATACTTAGTCTCCAAAACATATCATTCATGGCCACATCCTTTATACTTTCATGAGCCATCTCCTTCTTAGTACTCTTCCCACAACCAAAATAAGGGTGTATGAGCATCACCCCTTTAATTTTCAAAGGGCATTCATTGTTTTGAATCGCCTTCACAGCAACATGATGTGCAATGTTACCTCCAGCACTGTCTCTAGAGAGAAACACTCTAGTTAGCTGAATTTGTTGCAACAAGGGTTCACAAGAAAGTTGATCACCCAACCACTCAAGTGAGGTGTAACAGTCTTCATAAGCAATAGAAAGGAGATCCTCCGGAGCCAAACGATAATCAACTGAACGGATAATCGATTGACATGTGACAGAGAAGTCACCAACAAAGTTATGGTAGCCAAGCCATGTGGTGGATCCAATGCAAAAGCCACCACCATGGAAATAGACTAATAGAGGAAGTTTCCTAGAGGAAGTAGGATAATCAGGAAGGAAGATTCTTCCTCTGGTGCTTCGCATTCTTAGTCCCTTAGCTCAGGTAGTCTGTCTTTCTCTGTCTGTTTCCAGTTCCTTGATTAGTAAATGTGGATTGTGGGTCTCGATGTTTCATAGTGTAATGTGTGCCTCCTTGTTCTGCATTATTGTTTCCCTCTCAACGGTTTTCTATAGCTACTGTTTTTGTTTTATGTTCGTACTCAGTGCTTGCTTCACCCGATTTGGGTTCAAACCTGATGAACAAAATTAAAAATAAAGCCTGTTTTCCTATCAGTTGAAGTATTTGTTGACTCAATCTATCAATGTGTTAAGATGCCATGTTCTGACTTCTGAGTACATAAACTGATTCACCAAGGCTTTCTCTACCATTCTGCCAAAGACATTGAGTTCTATAGAAATGATTAAGCCAATTAGAAATCTTTAGTTTTGGTCTAATGGGTCCATTTGTTACAGCATTTTTTTTTGTAAAAGAGATGACTTCTATTTATAAAAAAAAATATAAGCTGAAAATAGCATTCTAAAATCAGAAGCTATTTTGAATACTTTCTCATAAAATCAGTTTTCTCTTTTAAAAAAAGTAATAAATTAGCTTATGCTTTTTTTATAGAAAAAAAATCTCTAAAAACTTAACACTAGATAATTTTACATCAGAATCACTTATTTTTTAATCTTTGACAAACTGGCCCTATATTACCTTGGGGAGAGATTCAATGTACGTAGTTTTCAGGGATCTCCATTTCTGATAGTATTTGAGCATTTATTGCCATGGCTGCTTTAAGCAGTTGATTGACATTGTCCTTCTGGAACTGTATCCATTTTCCGGCCGGTTCTGACATCCCTGTTGGGGGAACTTTAACTGTTGGTAGCCACCATTTGTCAATCTTCCTTTGGCTGTTAATATTACCCTCAGAATTGTCATCATTTTCAGACATACCAGAACTGATTTTGATCTCTAAAGTTGTCCAACGTGTCCTGTTCCATTTGCTATCTGGTTAGTCCACAGTGGCTGAAATAAAGTCATTTGAATAATAGTGATTCAGATAAGATTTAGTTACTTACAATGAGCATTGCAGCAAGCTTTCTCAAGGCGGGGATGTTCATGAGCAGATCAGTCCGTTGCTGTTTAGTCATGATCTACATAATGTCAGATCATATTACTTTGTATGTATGACAAAAATGAAACCAATATTTTTGGACCTCTCATTTATAGTTATACAAGGTTGCATACCTCCATGCTTGTTCCATCGTTAGCTATCTGTTGTGATGGATCAAATTCAACAATATAATCAGTTACAGATAGAAGCCACTCAATTCTTTTTCTCCACCTGGCCTTTCTTGCTGAGGAGATTGGCTCCAGCTTTGATTGTTCTTCGAAATGTCGGACAAGAGTCACATAGATTATGCAAAATTTGTTTTGAACATTTTGTTTCAACCATGCAAGTATGTCATTGGTTCTTTCCAATATAGAGTCTTGCTGACTAGTCTGTAGAGGAAGCATTTGGTATATGCATTTCATGATAATTCACCAAATGGAATTCCTTCCCTCATCCCTTCTTTTGCATAGATTAAATGATGGTGAATGCTTGTTGGCTTAATGTTATCAAAATGGATATAGAAGAGGGGCATAAAACACGTAAGGTGTTTATAAATCATGCTTTTGATGACAAAATGAAAAGGTTAAATGGATTTGGCCGAATGGAACAAGGGACGAAAGGATGTGGTGTAAATTTCCTCTGAAGTAAATTTCCTCCTTGTTCCTATTCCTGGGAGTTTGTTTAGTATTATTTGGTTTGAAGTAGGGTTCAGATGCCTAATAACAGATCAAATATCCTCCATATGCTTTTATATTTGTTACTCTAAATTCATCTTCTACAGCTCCAGTAGGTTGGTGGCTGGAAAAGCCTTGATCATAAGTCATAACAATAATCATATAGAAACCTTATGCTGTTGTGTTGACACAATCCTGCTTGGTTTCCATAGACTAGTAGTACCAAAGACCGCATGCATAAACACTCAAAACAGTTCAAGCAAATCCCAATTATAATCTTGGTGGAATATAAGTATATAACATGACTGTTGTGCTACAGGCATAGTATGACACTACATGACTAACTAAGTTAATTTTATTTAAGTGCACACATGAATATCTTTTATCTGCACTGTATCTCTTTATGTTTTACTTGAAAATTATCTTTGGTTTTCTTCGTAGAAGTGTTGTACTTAAAATATTTGCCATGCACTATCCTTTTTAAAAGATCCTTGTGTTTGTTGTGGCTTTCTTTAGCTCTCTTGCAGTGAAAATTTTGGCTCTCTCAGATTTTTTTTTTGACCAGCAAAGATAAATATATATATATATATATATATATATATATATATATATATTTATGAGAAATAAAGCAGTACAAGTAGTACCCATAATCTCATTGCTTTTTGATGCCCCTTCTCTGTAACATTTTAACTCCTCTTTTGGGACCATCTCCATTGATTCACCAAATAAGATAAACTCCTACGAGAAGACTGTCTTCACTAACCTTTCATTGAAATGAATATAACGAAAATTTAATAAGGAATTGTCCATATTATGTTGAATTGCCTGTTGGTGAAAAGGGGAAGGGGTTCCTTTCTACGGTCATTGTCAAACCTGTAGTTTCACCTTTGAAGCCTTTAAATTCTGTATCCTGTCATGATGTGCCAATTTTTTTGTCAACTCCACAACATAACATGGCCTGAGGTAATTATGCCATGAAATTACTAAAAAAGTAGGAAATGTATGTTGCATTTCATAAATTAGTTCACTTAAGGGTTTAAATACGGGAGTCGATGGTAAATGCAATGCATCTGCACCAAACTGGATTGAACTTAAGGTTAGTCATCTAGTTCACCTTAATGCAAATTGTGTTGTTGTACTATATTTGCAAATGTCAAATTTACATTTAAATGTTCCTATATTTAGAGCCATGTGCAAAAGGGAGGGTTTGAATGTGGGTATTACGTAATGCATTGGATGTGGAACATTGTAACTGGCGGTTTGAAGAATGACTGGACCAAGGTATAAGAAGTTTAACACATTTTAATGTTTAGTTGAATTTGTTAAATGCTTCCATACTTCAATGGTTCTTAATGATTTTCTTTCTTTACTTATTCTTGCAGTGGTTTAGTGATGGGACAACGTTAGACATGGAGACCATAACAACATTGAGGAAAAAATGGGCATCATTTTTGTTAGAATTAAAAAACAAATCAATGTAGGATGTTTTGTATGTCTAACGGGTTTTTTTGTAAAACATTTAGCCTTCGCATATATGTACGCATTGTAGACATTGTTCGCAAGTTGAAGGCCTTTAATGGAATACTACCGATGTTATCTGTATTTTATTTTTACTCTTCAACATAGGCCAACATATATATGTCTTCTATTTTGTCTTCCATTGTTGAAACTACTTTGCAGGTCATTGTTCAGGCGGACATTGCGATAGTGCTGATGGTACCCCATTTCAATGTATGAAACAACCATAAGGTTCGACTAGTCCACTTATACATTCTGTTCTGTTATGTCTTCAACAACAGGATGTGGCAGCATGTGGGGGTGGTTCAAAGACAGACCAGGATCAGAAGCATGCACGCAGAGGTGGCAAGGTTGTCCAAACCTGCTAGCCATGCCAGGGAGCATGTTGCTGCTGTTGTGATCGAAACTGCAATCAGAGGGTATGTTGTAAGTGCCCTCAACATATGTGATTTATAAAAATGTTAAGGTTTCCGGTGAATATGAGAAGCAGCTACTAATGTTGAAGGTTATGAATTTGTCCTTTTTTTTTTTGCTTGAAGGCTAGAAGAGCGCTTCATTCACTAAAGGGGTTGGGGAAGTTGCAAGCTTTGGTTAGGGGTCACAATGTTAGGAAGCGGGCAAACATGAGCCTTAGGTGCATGCAGCCTTTGGTTAGAGGTCAAACAAGGGTTCTTGACCAACGGATAAGGTCTTCACTTGAAGGTAGTAGAAAATCCACTTTCAGTGATACTGCTAGTGTTTGGGACTCACGGTATCTCTAGGACATTTCAGATAGGAAATCAATAGTAAGTGTGACAAATTACTTGTTTAAACCAGCATTAGTGATCATTGATCATACTTTGTGTACTTTTTATTTGTAATAATGATAAGCAATTATGTTTGAAAACCAGGAAAGGAAAATGATACTTTTTAAAGGAATGGTCCGCATTCTCATATTCTTAATCTAGCAACAGTAAGGGAAAGGGGTTGTTATTTTCTCTATGTTTGGTTTAAATTGTTTGTTGTGTTTTTGATTTTGTAGTCAATAGAGGGAAGCAACATTGCAGATGACTGGGATGATGAAAGGCATCACACAGTTCAAGAAGGAAGTGAAGGCCATGTTGATGCAGATGAAGGAAGCTGCTGCAATGAAGAGGGGCAAGACCTTATCTCAAGCCTTTTCCCAAAAGGTTTTGATCCCCCTTTTAAGTGTGTTTTTTTTACTAATTTCCTGAAATTGAATTAATTTCCTTCACCTGGTTTTGTCAAATGATTTTACGTGTATTTGATTGGTTATTGAAGTGTAAATAATTTCCTTGACTTGGTTTGGTAATTGATGGTGAAATATGAAGTGTTTTTTTTATTGATTCTTTGAAATTGAATTAATTTCCTTCACCTTGGTATGGTAATTGAATGTGAAGTGTGTTTAATTGATTCTGTGAAATTGAATTAATTTGTCTGACTTGGTTTGGTTAATTGATTGTGATGCATAATACATTTGAAGGAATGGTAGAAAATCATCAATTGGAAATGAAGATGAGTTGGAAGAGAGACCAAAATGGCTAGATCGGTGGATGGCCACAAAGCCATGAGACAATAGAGGAAGGGCTTCCACTATTCAAAGAGAGCCCATTAAACCATGGGAAACTCAGCCTTAGCTCTGCTGCAAAAAGGGGAAATCCTTTGTGAAGGGGAAGCTCTTGGAGGGATAATCTGTAGTTGTTTGTTTGCAACTCAACAAATAATGCCAAAGCATATTTGTTGGCTTTCGTTCTCTGTTTTTCCTGTTTATCTCCCCAATATTTTTAGTATTTCAGTATTTTAACTGCATTTATAGCATGCTCATTACTAACAAAGTTTATTTGTTTAGATTGATTCATTGAAGGCCAATGTAGCTGAAAAGGAATCACGCCATCAAAACCTTTCTATTGACGAAGAGTTTACATTGTGGTAATTACTGGTTTTTTGTCCTCTAGACATATTTTCTGTTCATCTTGATTTGTAATTTATAACACAAAGAAAATAATGATGTTGACATGCATGTGGAACTATGACAGTACAAAAGTCATGTAAAGGGTTACCTCCCTTACAAGAAGCTCCACAGAGTTATACTGCATATATCAGGTACACCAAACTTCGATTTAATGTATGGAAACAGATAAGAACTTTGATGACGTCATCATTGATCTGTTCAAAATGTTTTCATAATGCGTATGTCTAATATTTAACATATTGAACAGATAAAAGATGGCTGATTTTTATTTCCATAGTAAATATAACAGTGGTTAAGCTAAAGAACATGGTGATTCTATGATGGGACTTATGTATGGAGCCTGTTTTTTCATAAGCTATTGGGCCAGTTTGTTATAAATTAAAAGAAAAGTGATTATGATGTAAAATATATAAGCAATTATTTTTTATGATAAGGTATTCAAAATAACATTTGATTTTCATCAGATTTTTGAGTCTTTTCATTTTCTGAATATTTTGAAAAGCTGGAACAAGTGCATGAAAAACTTGTAAAAGTTTTAATATTATTTATAAGAAGTCATTGTTTTAAGATAGGACAAACAGTAACAAACACGCCCATTAGCATTAGTTTATGGGAAAGTAGTCAAATTTTTTTTGAGGTTTTTGCTTTTTCTCTCGTAAAAAATGGTTTCTTTATAACAAGAAAGATAAAAATGGGCCCTATCTATCCTATGCTCGTATGACTAAATTGTATTTATGCCAGCTTGATACATTGTTTGCTGTTGGATCCCCTGTTGGTGTATTTCTTAGACTTCGTAATATCCGAATTGGCATTGGTAAGAAAAACTTTTACATGGTATTATACAATTTTTTTTATCTTCATTCAAATATTTGAAAAGGCTCCTTTTAAAAGATTGCTTGTTGAAAATCTAAAGCTAATATTTTGATTCTATTAATATTACTGATTTATAAACACATAATGTTTGATTTAGAAAAACAACATGATCTCTATTTATGTGTAACTAACCTATATAAACATGCTACTGTTGTCTACTCTAATACACGGTTTCCAGTCCATTATCCCTCTATTTTCTCCTATTTTAACATTTCTCATATTTGTGTTAAAATTTTAATTTAATTATCAAGAATGACAGAGACTTGAATTAAATTTCCAATGACATGATCATGTAGCCTGTAGTAGCATGTTGTTAGGTACTGGTATATTTCAGGAAGTTTGACCCCACCTCCAATCATACCCTCCCCTTGAAGCTGGACCTTGTCCCCAATGTCCAGTTCAGGAAACACCCTCTGTAATTCTGCAGCCAACTCCCAGCTGATCTCATGGTGAGGTAACTGTCTCCATTTAATCAACACACCTTAGTTTCCCAGCTGCATTTGTCGTCTGCTTAAGAACCTTTTCTGGCTACATTTGAAGTTCCCACTGAAAAGTTGAAGGAGAAATGGTCAACCCAAAAGGCATGACCAAGAACTCATAATGACGTTCATGAGTTCTAAAAGCTGTTTTGCGAACATCTTCAGCCTTCATTTTAATCTGATGATAGCCAGACCTTAGGTCCAATTTACAAAACCATTGTGCACCTTTCAATCTCATGTCTTTGATAATGAGGGTACTTATAAGGTCTAATATTAGCAATTTTAGTACCTTGCTGCACAGTAATAGTGTGATCCTTCTCCGTATGAGGAGGCAGCCCTTGGGGCTCCTTAAAAACCCCTTCAAATAGCTCCAGTACTTGTTCCACTTCCTCAGGTACCAATTCTACTATGCAGTTTTAACTCCTTAGCTTTCACTTCTCCCAACCCAACCAACCACTCCACACCTAAAATCACATCAGCCCCTCCTAATTCAAATAACTAACATTTTTGCACCACATGTAATCCTTGTAAATTCAGTGTGCAATTAATTGCACACTCCTTGACAGCTTATTTTGTACGTGACCATCTCCTACCTCCACATAATAAGTTTTCGTAGGAGTGACTTCCAATTTTATTTCCTGCACTAACTTCATAGAAATAAAGTTATGAGTTGCCCCACAATCAATCAAGACCACTACCTTCCTATCCTTGATTCTTCGTCATAGCTTGAGTGATCTCTTAGAAGTAAATCCCTCAATGCTATGCAATGACAGCTGATGTATTTCCCCCACCTCCTCTTCTTCACAGCCTCCATGATTTTCAGTTTCATCTTCACTCTGTCCTTCTTCCAAAATGATCACCTTTAGCTGTTTGTTTTTACATACATGTGTGGGGTGGTATTTTTCAATGCAAGTAAAGCATAAAACCTTTCGCATGTTCTTGTTCACTTCCAAAGGAGACAATCTTTGAAAAATTTTATTTTTATTTGGACCCCCACCACCTGTTTTGGCCCCTCCCATAACTTCCACTGCCCTTCCACCCCCTGGCTGCCAATCTTTTTCATTTCTGGGGCCAGCAAAAATAGGTTTGGCCACACGAGGTATCCACTTTGTTGCTCTAGGTACCCTCTCCCATACTCTGTTTTTGTCTTCAATTTGCCTTACCTTCAACATAGTGTCCAGCAAAGGTTTAGGTTCATGTAACCTAACCTCAGTCCCAATTTCTTCTCTTAATCCCTTCACAAACACTTCCATTAAAAAATTCTTTCCCAAACCTTTACCAGCACCTACATGTTTCTCAAAAAGGCCAATGTAATCTTTGTGGAACAGATTCCTCTTGCTTTAAAGAAAGCAAAACCTGGAAAGGATTTCCCAAAAGTTTATAATATAAAATTGCTTCCCTGGCTACAATAGTATACTCAATAGCTGCAACCTGGAAATCTAAAATTTAATATAATTAACCTCATTTTTTCCTGCATCTTAATTCATAACCCATGGGGATTAATCTGTTAAAAACCTGTAGCATTTAAGTTGTTTGTTGTTCCTATTCTTTACATCCAAAGATGAACACAAAAGCCAAACTATTTGAAGTGGGCCACCAATAATGATAATTTTGTAGTTGTGCAGCATTTCTAATAAATTATTACATATCCTGAATGGGTATCCTATTGTCTTTAGTTCTGCAGAGAGTAATGGTCTAGGGGGCGTTTGGTAGGAAGGAATATTTTATCATGAATTCTGTGATTTTTTGATAGACAAGTGGTACTATAGTGTATACATCATAGCATGAAAACTTGCAGAACTGTGGTGACCTAATGCATGAAGACCATTTATCTATAGACACATTTATCTTTCTCTTGTTTTTATTACTTGAAGAGTTTGTATCTGATTTATCTATGAATACCATTTTTAATATATCAAAACTCAAAATACTGAAAATATGTATTACGACCTAAAATTTTTTCCTAATTTCTTATCATGATCCTTAAACAAATTTAAACAAAAAAGTAAATCTAAATTGAGTGCGGAATAAATAGGTGGAAAAACAATGAAAAAACAAAATAAGACAATTGTGGTAGTGGGGTTACATGACTTTGGAGTTAATAAAAGGAGGTTGAATTTTATATATAAATAAGTAGGTGGTGGTGCTCTATCCCACCTTGTTATGTGCATATTCTTAGGAAATCTAAGTCTCCATCTCTTTCTCTGTCTATCTTTCTGTGTCACTATATCAATATTAATTTGAACCTCTCTCAGTTCAATTCCATATAGACTTTGTTGTCATAAACTAATTTTTGTAGAATTGAACCAAAAAAAAAAAAATGGGAACGCAACCTTGCTGTCACAAAATGGGGTTGAAGAAGTGGCCATGGACTGCACAGGAGGATAAGAAACTCTTCAATTTCATCCTCACTACTGGCCAATGTTGCTGGACAGCTGTCCCTAAACTACCAGGTCTCCTTGCATTGCTCCTTTTCTTGGTGCATGTGTTTAACTCTAAGGCTCTATTATTTTAGTCCTTGTTGAAACCACTGATTTCCATAATGGGACTAATTATTGATGCTTCTATCATAGCAATTTGTGTATGAAAAATCTAGAAATGTTTCATGACCATTTTTGCATTTTGGACAATTGGTTTTGGCCAACTGTTCATTTTGTTTATTGATAAATAAAGCTTCATCTTCAATTGCATTTTGTTTATTGAGACTGTCAAAACAAGTAATAATGAAAATGGTGACTTACAAAAATTGGTTATTCCTTCATACAGTGTTGTTAAGGTGTGGCAAAAGTTGCAAGCGCAGGTGGACAAATTATCTGAGGCCAGACTTGAAGAGAGGCCTTCTATCAGAATATGAACAGAAAATGGTCATTGATCTCCCTGCTGAACTTGGCAATAGGTTCTGTCACCCACACACACTCTGTTTCCCCTGATCTGCATGCTTAGCCATTCGTTAATGAACATGGTTTTTAATAGATTAATTAATTAACCGGTACAATACTCTTATGAAGTACTATTAGACTAGGCTTTTCAAGGCAGTGGTCATTTCTATATTACACACCCCTGAAGTGGTATTTTCTTTATTCATCACGAAAAAAATGGAACACATGGTCCCATAATATGAAACTCCTGGCAGAAGGAGAAGACTGGTATATTTTGCAGACCAAGTCTTCTTTTTCTTTACTATATCTTCCTTAATATATTTTTTCAAAACAATTGCAGTACTATTTTTATGATTGCAGTTTTCTCACTTGACTGTAAATGGGAATCATTAATATAGAAATGATGGCCAAGTTTGTATTTATGGACAATTTTTCCTGATTTTGTAACTCCCAGGATATCTTAAAATATAGTACCTTTCTAATGTCTAGTACACATAAACTTATTTATCCTATGTAAACATTCCAAGTATGGACCTTTTGTTGGAATCATTTTTTTTATCATACTAATTGTGGTTCCTTTACTAATTGTGGATGTCTATTTTTTTCTCCCTGATGCAGATGGTCTAACATTGCTTCTCATCTCCCAGGAAGAACTGATAATGAGATAAAAAATCACCGGAACACCCACATAACAAACTTCTTTCCAAGTAAAATGCTAATTATTCAATACCGATCGTAAGAAGAATATAATTTTTGGATTCAATTTTGTTATAGATTCTTAATGAATCATTGTAGGATATTATATTCCCGTACGTTAGTTGATTTAGAAATAATTTAACATTGGTAACATTGGTTTGTAGTTAAAATTTTGCAAACAATTAATGTTATTATATTCAAATAAAAATATTTGTTAATTTTTATTCATGTATTAGCTTTTGCACCAATGATTCCTTTTATAGTAGTTAACATCAAACAAAAAACGAGATTGTAAGATTCTTATAAACGGTACAATCGTCAAAAGAAAATTATAAAAAAAATTTAAAAATAACCAATCTAAGACGGTTATAAGGCGAGACCGTCTTTGAAAGGTAGCCTTCTAAGACGGGTTTTACACAACGGTCTTAGAAACCTTAATTTTAAAAAAAAAATAAAATCAAAAACCCTTCTAAGACGGTTTCGTTACATGACCGTCTTTGAAAGGTGCCATTCTAAGATGGGTTTTAGCACAACCGTCTTAGAAACTCTATTAAAAAATTAAAAAAAAAACATTCTAAGACGGTCTCGCAGCAAGACCGTCTTTGAAGGCGCCCATTCTAAGACGGTTTAGTGTCCAACCGTCTTAGAAACCCTATTAAAAAAATATAAAAGAACCATACTAAGACGGTCTCTCCAAAAGATCGTCTTTGAAAGCGCCCCTTCTAAGACGGTTCATAGGCCAACCGTCTTAGAATCCCTATAAAAAAAATAAAAAATAAAAATAAAAACTATTCTAAGACGGTCTTGCGCTGAAACCGTCTTTAAATGCACCCCTTCTAAGACGGTTCGCTGACCAACCGTCTTAGAAACCCTATTAAAAAAAATTAAAAAAATAAATAAAAACCCTTCTAAGACGGTTTCTGAACCGTCTTAGAAAGGATAAGCTTTCAAAGATGTTGGTATAGAGGACGGGTGTAGAACCGTCTTAGAAGGCCTTTCAGAACCGTCTTGGAAAGCGCTTTGTGTAGTATAGTAACTACGAAAAAATACGGTATCTTGCTTGCATTCTTCTTTTCATGTACAAATTTGATTAACAGTATAAGTATAGCTGAACTAGGAGAATATAGCAGAAAGCATTGTTGAAGATGGAATATGAAGTGGTCAAATTTTAGATATCACAGCTCTAAGCACATTAATGAAAAATAAACAGCATTACAAATATATTATACAATAAAATACAACAATATCATTCTAAGTTTTTGGAAACAAGATTTTGCAGTTCTTTACTTAAATACAAA
>PYAF01005827.1:14871-41218 GCA_007407185.1 Glycine tomentella | reverse complement strand
ACTAATTCATTAAAATTAATAAAAATATTTAAGTTAACTATTTTAATTAAAAATCTCATAAATTAAAATTTTATTCTAGAAAACCCATAAATTTAAATAGTTTAAGTAGTAGTTATATTTAATAACATTTTTTCACCTATGAGATTGACTTAAATTAATAAACCAATAAATATATCCACTTGTGTATAAAATGATTGATGGTCTAATTTGTAAACTTCACAATAAAGAGTATAATAGAAATCCATCTATTTGTTTCTTGCATAAATGTATAATTAATATATTTGAAAGAGTTTATGTTTCTAATAATTAGGAAAAAAAAGGTTTCTATTTATTTCTCATATAAAAGATCAAATTAATTAGATAGTAATGTGTTTATGCCTAATAAAGTTGTATGTTTTTTCTTTATAAAAAATATTAATTTTTTTATAAGTCAAATATTAATTTATATTTTATTATTTTTTATTAGTAAAAGAGATTTAAATTCACAATTTTCTTTCTTTCTTTTTGTTCAACCACAAAATTAATCTTATAACTTAAAAAAATATTATCTATATATATATATATTAAATATTTTTACATTTTTTATAATGTAAAAAATTAAACTATTATTATTTTTCTTGGCCCCCTCTAAGTGAATTCCTAGCTCTGCCCCTGTATATATGATAATATTGTAACAACAAGCACTTCTTATTTGGCAATAGCTAATAAGGAGAGTTGCCTTTGCAGTTGAGGGATTGGGCAGGAGTTGATGGTGTTAAGGAATCGAAACAAACGGTATCTGTTTCCAAAAATTATAGTAATTATTGGCTTTGAATATAATGTAGTAACGAGCAGTACTATAAGAGAAGCATGGACCATAGAACAAGGTAGTCATATATGCTCAAACAGTACATAGAAACTAAAATATGTTACAAGAAATCGCTCATAAAGTGTAGATGGCTGCATTATAAAAAAATGTGAAAATTGAAGAATTTGTGATTTGAGAATAATAACTATTTCCCAGATTTTCTATAAGAAAAAAACCTTTCAATAACTTAACTCACTCATTAGGAATCAAAATAGGGAATTTCGTAAGGAAGACACAAAAAATTATACATAATAAATTAAGAGTGTCATATGCTGCAGCGCGCAAGGTAATTAAGAAACCATTTCTTTTAAACAAAACAAGAAAAATCTCAACTGGAAAACTTTCTGCTAACTCTATCATCATAAAGACATATGAAGACAGTATACTAAAGCACGCACCTGAATAAAATGTTACCCTAGCTATTTAATGCAAACAACTAATCCATCAATGAATTATTAAACAAAATTAAACATTTCAACAATATGAGTTATTTCTTTAACTATTTCAAAGTAGCACTCTAGTTAAAACAATAATTATTAGAGTTGGCACTAATGAATTTGATAAGTTGGAATGAATAAATAAGTTAACTTCTAACTATTGGGATGAAGCAATTCTTGATATATATAAAACAAACTCAGAACATAAACCGCGAAACTTGAAAAATAACCTAAGGACAAAGTTTTAAATATGTGTCTGTTGCACCATGAAGAATTTTGAAAGAAGCTAGAAAATTCCCCATTCAACTTGTTATATGAGAGGTGTAAACTTTGCAATGTGCACATGTTACCAAAGAAAGATGGAATCTCGCCTTGCAGTTTGTTACGGGAGAGGTCAAGAGCTTATCAAGAGTTCATTACTTTCCCAAATCCATCTGGAATGGTACCTTCTAACATGTTATCTTCAAGGATATGGTTATGAAGATTTGTGGTGGATCAAGAGCCAGTAAAATATAGTTGATGATTTCAATATTAGGTTTGAGGAGAGATCAAGGGAAACAAGAGAAGGAAAGTTTTGGCAGAGGGGAGATGACAAAACAATGTTATTATGACGAAGATGAAGCTCCTGAAGATTATGGCTAAAGTTTGACAACAGTTGAAATGTTGAGGATGTCAGCTTATTTGAAGAAAGATCAAGGATGCTAAGAACAGTGGAGTCATCTATGAGGCCTTGTTTGAAGTTGAGGAGTGCTTGTCTCTCACTCTCAATAATTAATATTGACCCGGCCTGCGGCAGTACGTTGAATCCTAGAATGGATCCTGCAGCATGCAATAAAAGCAGCACAAGTGCATAAAATAGTTTCAGAAAATAACTACTCATTATATTTTTGTTGATAAGAAATGACTAAGACTAAAACAAAGATCGGTTAATTGTGACAGTTTTCTCTTTAATTGTGAATTATGAAAGATCGAGACTGCGGCAGGATTTATATAGCTGATATAGTATGGCTAAATGACAGAGTTGTTAATTCTCGTTCACTTATCGAAGACAAGAAAATAAGGAATTTTTCTATTAAAAAAACTATTTTTAAAATTAAAATAAGAAAACTCCATATACTAGGTTTATATATTTTAATTTCCTTTATTACCCTCAGGTGATAAGCAATTTAAACTTGTTTTTGTTTGTATGATTTATTGTACCATTATTTATTCATATTTCTTATAAGTTGTGATTTGAAATAATTGTTAAAATGTATTTTTGGTCCATCAAATTTAGATTATTTTTTGTTGTTGATCTACTAAATTTAAACTTAATTATTTTTAGTCTCTTAATTTCAAAAAGTGTTTTTTTAGTCCTCCTCCTACAAATAAATGGCACATGTTATGCATTTAAATCGTCAGAAATCAGTCAAGAGGGTCTAAAAAACATTTTTCAAAATTGAGGAACTAAAGCAAGAAAAATCAAATTTGGAGGAAAAAAAACAAAAACAATCCAAATTTGAAGGACCTAAAACATATTTAAATTGAAAAAAAAAACGATAAAAAAAACATTTTAGAAAAATAAGGGAAATCTCAATGTTTAAAATTACTAGCATGCTCTAAAGTAAGGTCCTAATTAATATATTTTCTAATTCAAGAGAATAAATTAAATGACAAAAATTCCTAAGTATTTTTTATACTCCCTTCAAGCCTAGAAGATATATTCTCTTAATTGTGAACCAAATTAAAGGTTATATGAAGGAAAAGCAAAGAATGCACTTAGCCAATGTAATAAGACAAAATTGTGGGATAGCGTGATAGTTGCTGCATGTGGTTTAAGTGGTAAGGTGATTGCGATGGTGGAAAAATAAAAAGAAGAGAAATATCTTTAATGATACTGTCTAGTACTCTTTTTTTCTTGTAAAGATTAAAATCTTCTTTTCTAATGTTGTATATTATTTACTAAAATTTTTTAGAAATTATAAATTTGAATTCTTGAGTTCTATTTCTCATCTAATGATTATATATGTTTTAACTTAGTGTCAAACCATTAAAATGTGTGATTTTCTATAAATTTCAATCAAATAGTATTATTAGCCTTCCTCAAAAAGATAGAATTAGGTGTAAGGTGTATAAGAGAAGAAAAATAAAAAGGAGAATGATGGAAATGTGGGTTACTTTCCGCCAATTTAAATTTTCTTTCCTTTTAATTTTTTAAATTTCAAATTTTAAACCTTTTTTTTTTATCCTTTTTCATTTTCTTTCCTCTCTTCCAAGACATATATAAGTTGCACATTAGAGTACTTTTAAATCTTTCTAGGATTGATATCATACTAAGAAAAGTCTTCTTAAAACTAAGACCAATAAATATCATTTGTCATTCTGCTAAAGCACAGAAAATGCAAGCTTAATTTGTCTTGGTATAAAATTTCCACAAAGACTAACAATTTCAAAGTCTATGCAATCGTTTACTTTTTAAATTTGATGTAATTGTGTGCTTAATTTTCTAACCCATTAAAAGAGTTAGAAAACATGGAAGACGATAATATCATTTTTTTTTCATTATTTAAAATTACTAATATATTTCGATACATGTGAATTTTTTTAAAAAATTATAATGTATATATATCACGCTATTTATTTAAAATTTAATATTTATATGTCAATACAAAAATGTCAATATTTCATACTTATACAATCAGTATGAATATAATCAAAACTATAATTTATCTAATTATTATTATGATATATATCATTATTTTATATCAATAACATTTACAATATTCGTATTTTATTACTATTAGACTCAAATAAAATCAAATTCTCAAGTATATTATTCGTTAATAGATTCTTTTTACCAATTTCGTATAATGTACTTATTGGTCTCCAAGCTCCATTAAATTTTTTCAGGGACTAACAAACAATCAATAATCCATTGTATTGTACTATCTGTATAAATGTCTCGAATAATTTTATTTTTCATGTGTGCAAAGCACTTCGACAAATATACTATTATATTTTCTTCGTCGGGTGTAAGTGTCACATATTAATTAATAGTTTTAGGTTAGGACATATTAATTAATATTTTTAATTTGGTGTAACTCATTATAGTATTTTAAAATGAAATACATAATTTTTTAAAAGGCAAAACGAGAATTCTATTTTCTAACAATAAATGCTAATAACGGACACACCTCAAGAGGTGTCCTTCCAAGTTGCAACCATATACAAAGTGTCAGATATAGGACATTGGTCGGTGGGGACAAATAAATAGTGAGTTTAAATAATGGATTCAAATATATAAAATTAAAGAATATAAAATATGAAAATATAAAAATATGAGAATAGTGAATTAAGAAGAATAAAATATAAAAATATTAGATAATTATATATAATTTTTTAAAGTAAGAAAATGCATGGACACAACTTCACACATGAATAGATCCGCCCGTGTATATACATTGTCTCGTAGTGAAAAAGAAGTCAATACATTTATTAGCTTATTTTGGAATAGCACTCGACCAATTCGAACCAACCATTTTATGCTATCACTATAGGTTTGCTAGCCATTTTTAGTCCTCGCCAACTAATTTAAGTGAAGGATTTTGTGCTGACAGATTCAACGAACAGTAAATTATAGTCCCATTTGTGGATGCTGTTTGATTGACATATTCCTCCCAAGATCGAAGATGTAAAACCTTATTTCTGGCGAGGAGACATTCTTGTCATGTTGGAGGCAGGGAGTCACTGTCCTCAAATACTTCTTAGAATGGGACATCTGGACATAACTTGTAGGTTGTTTTAGAGAATGGTCTCGGAAAGGCATGACCTACATATCCAGTGAACACATGGGTTGATAGGAGGGGATGCATAATTAAAGTATATCACTTTTGCTACATCCAATGAATACAATGTAATAATTATGCATCCTTTTCCATCAACCCATCTGAATGACCTTAGTCTGTGAATGATTGAAAAAGGGTACACAAATCTCTGGAATGAAAGTTGGATTGATGGATATGAAATTTGAAAAGGAATTACCTTTTAAAATCATTAATCCATTTGTCAACTGTTCCACTCCTTGATCTAGGATATTTGACGTTGTGAGCTTGTGTCTCACTTTTATCCTATTCATCTATGTGGTGCCATTTGTTGTTGTTCACTAAGTTTTCATTACAATCTTATTGAAGGAATAGGTGCAAAAAATGTTTCAATTTAAAGACACAAATTTACAGTAATTAGTCAGCTTAAATTGAATTCTTCAAAGAAATCATGTTTAAAATTAGCACATCAACTTATAAAATAACCTATTTCAACATACTTTTTATTATCATTAAGTAAATAATTTATTTGTTGCGCGGGTGTATATCTAGTTATTCCTGAAATAAGAACTAGGCGATCATGGGACTTTATTGGGCCTCTTATAACTGTGCAATACAAGAGCGATACTTTCATATTCTCATTCAGTGATTGACTTGCATAAACAGATACTTCATGAAAATTCTGAGATAATTCAGTGGTTGGGAGTCTTGGCAGAGCAGATTGAAGTGCATCAACAGGAGTCCAACATACTAAGTGCGTGTTTGGATACCAACCATAATCGATATCAGCTCCCAAATATCATGGTGAATATTTGAAAAATAGGAAGCATTAGAGTTGCTTTAATTTGCTCTTACCGTGAAAAAATAATTTGTGTGGTGATCGTATTGCAAAACCACGCACGCTCTAACACAATGAATGCAAATATACTTGTAAGCCATTAAACAGCAACATATATATGGGTATCTTGTATTCTTCAGTATTTAGTCTTTACATGTACAAATATGCTTTAGAGTTCTTAGATGTGAGAACTAGAAGAGGAAGCGTTGTTGAAGATGAAATATAAAATGATCACACTTTAGAAGCACTTGAATTAAAAAGAAAAAACATTATAAATATATTATATATTATACAATCCAATCAAATTAAATCATAGAAAGTTTCTGGAAACAAGATTTTGCAATTCATTTCTTAAATACAAAATATTGTAAACTGTAATACTAAAAAATATCTTGCACTTGTTGCAACCAACGAATCTTTCATCCCAGATCAGAAGTGTGCAACAGATTTGCAATAAACTGCAATTGTTCTGCACAAGCATTAATATGGTGGATTACAAGATAAAGACAGAATTGTATTTGTCTATATAGAATTGGAAATGAATGTAAATATATATCATTATTCTTTAACAACAAACAAATTTTATTTGGCTTTGTTAATAGAGGAGTTGTCTTTGCAGTTGCAAGAACTTGGGCAGGACTTGGTGGAATTGGGGAATCAAACCCCAAACACTTCACCTTTTTTAGTGGGGCTGAGAGCACCACCTGAGCTCTAGGGGCAATAGCAAGCCCTTTTAGAATCTTCAAATTAACATTAGAAAAACTCTCTTATATAAATCAAGTCAATTACTCTGAAATCAACATATAAACTGTAACTGTTACAAAAAAATATGAGTAGTATAGAGTTACCAATATTATATGAGTAAAAAATAAAATTACCAGTATTATAGAGATGTGTGGGCCATAAAACAAGGTACTCATATAATTATATGAGTGAATTATTGTGAATCATATCTATATTTCCCAAAAATACGGTTAGTTTTTTTTTTTTTTTTATGAGAAACAACTTCTCAATGACTTAATTCACTCATTAAGAATCAAAATAGGAAATTTCGTATGGAAGACACAAAAATGGTACATATTAAACTAAAAGAGTAATATGCTGTATTTAGGTATGAAACAAATTCTTTTAAAAAAGAAAAAAGAAAATATCTCAATTGGATAACTTTTCCCTAAATCTTTTTTATTGCTTCACTATGATTAAACGTCATCAAGGTTTCTATATTTTCATATTCATAAATTTGGTCTCAAACTATAAAAAATACGTGGATTTAGTCTACTCTTACTAAGAATTCATCATGTTTTTTAAAGTTCTAAGGACTAAATCTGCGTACTTTTTAAAGTTTGATGAACACAATTATCAATACACAAGTATAGGGACCTTTGCCTGAAAGTATAAGAACTAAAACCACGTTCTTTCCATTTGTTAGTTTAGGAAGTTTATCAAAAAAAAAAAAAAAGTTAGGAAGAACAAATAATTTGGATACATCTAGCAATTAGATTACTGATAATATGAACTTTCTGTTCAAAATACATATTAGTACCGTTTTTTTAACGTGAAGCAATTCTTGATAAATACAACTACGGCAAAAGATATACTATGCGTTTGAAAAATAGAAGCTACAACATACCTTTTTTCCTTCGAGACACCAGCAACACTTTGCCACATTCACAACAACCATACATATATGTAGCCTATCAATCTGTTCAGGAATGTCATGTAAGCATTTCTCCAAGGACGCCAAAGTAGTATTGGTCCTAATAAGCCCCAAAATCCAATGAAGTATCCAATCCCCAAGCTCATGTATAATGCTTCATAGAAAACAGAATCATCACCATTGACTGCTGATTCTTGAGGCTTTGCTGTTGTCTGTTCTCCATCTCCAGGACAACTTTTGTTAAGTTGTTCACCACAAAGATCAACATTTCCTTCAAAACTGGACGCATCAAAGGTCTCAAAATGTCTTCCTGATGGGATTCTTCCGGAAAGAGAATTGTTTGACAAGTCTAACTTGCCTAGACCATCAATTTCAGAAAGAGAAGAAGGAATTTGCCCAATGAAATGATTTCTTGATAAGTCAAGGGAGTCTAGTGAACTTAAATTTCCGATCTCTGGAGGAATTTCTCCATTCAGATTGTTTCTTGATAAATTCAAAGAAACTAACCCAAGCAAATATCCAACCTCTTTTGGTATTTCACCTGTTAAATTATTACTTGAAAGATCAATGCTTTTGAGCTCTAACTCTGGATTCTTGAACCCCCGTTCCACACCTTTCCACATCCATCTTATTTCAAGCGTATAATCTCCCACTCTGTAATCACCATAAACTTTATAGTAAGTGTTATTATACCAATATACATGAGACATAGTATCACTTGAGTTGATTTTCTGTTCAGACATTGTAGTCAAATTCTTTAAGCATGTTGGAATTCCTCTTGACAAGTTATTACTTGAAAGATCCAACAATTGAATACGCTTCAAATAACAGAGATGAGTGGGTAGAGTTCCTGAGAGGTGATTTCCTCGCATGTTCAAGATTATCAATTGCTGCATACTTTCTCCAATCCATGATGGTATTGGACCCGACAACATATTTTCACTCAGGTCCAGCATAAATAAACTGCTGCAATTCTTCAAAGAAGAAGGCAACTCACCCATTAAACCATTGTTTCGTAAAACCAAGGCTTCCATAGTAACAAGGGCGCCCATGGACATAGGAATCTTCCCTGACAATTGATTGCTGCTTAAATCAAGAAACAGAAATCGCTTTACTGAATTCCAACAATCTGGGAGTTGCCCCTTTATTTGATTGTGTGATAGATCTAAAATGGCCAAATTTGCAGCTGTACTTTGGTCACATAAGAATGAAAACAAATCTGAAAAATTATTTTCAGAGAGAATCAGCTCTTTAGCTTGTAGTAAAAATGACGGAATTTTACCCTCAAACTGATTTGAATTTAGAAGTATAGACGGTCTGTTAAAAAGCTTCAACGATATATTAGGAATTGCACCAATGAGATAATTGTGAGACATATTTAACAAATCCATACTTTGCAAGTTATTCCAAAACCAGTCTGGTACAGAGTCATTAATCCCGTTATCAGAAATATCAAGCTCATATAAAGAACTTTGAGTCTTGAGCCAACTAGGAAAAGTGGGGCCCAACTTGAAAGATCTGAGTGCCAATGATTCTAATTGGAATGGAGGAACCCAACTCGAGACAAATTTCAGAGACAACGAGCTCTCTGATAGGTACAAGTATTTTAATTTGGAAAAATTAGAAAGATGGGATTCAGTGACGTCACCCTCCAAACAATTGCCAGCCAAGTTAAGATCCTCCAACTCTGATAGCAATCCAATGTTTTTAGGTACCATGCCAGTAATCTGATTATAAGATAAATCCAAACTCTTAAATATGTATCTGTTGCACCATGAAGAATTTTGGAAGAAGCTAGAAATTTCCCCATTCAACTTGTTATTTGAGAGGTCTAAACTCTGCAATGCGCACATGTTCCCAAAAAACGGTTGAATCTCACCTTGCAGTTTGTTATTAGAGAGGTCAAGAACTTCAAGAGAGTTCATTACTTTACCAAATCCATCTGGAATGGGACCTTCTAATATGTTATCATCAAGGAAAAGGTTAAGGAGATTGGTGGTGGAGTTAAAGAGCCAGTAAAATATAGTTGATGATTTCAACAGATTTGAGGAGAGATCAAGGGTAACAAGAGAAGATGAAAAACTCATAATGGAAGTAGATGACATAAGAAAACTTCCATCCGTAAGACTACAATTTTGCAAATCAAGATTTTGAAGTTTTGGGCTGAAGTTGAAACTACCTAGAAAGACTGATGATTTCATATTATTAAAGGAAAGGTCAAGGATCACAAGAGAAGGGAAGTTTGACAATAGTTGAAATATTGAGGATGTAAGCTTATTTGAAGAAAGATCAAGGATGGTAAGAGCAGTGGAAAAATTGGAAGGTGAATAAAACAGAGATTGAATATTTGTATCTGAAAGAGAACAATCAAATAGCCTCAACTCTCTTAAGTTTGGAATAAGCTTGCTGATCATTTGTAGCCAGTTATGAGAAGAGGAAAGGTTGTGTAGGGAACTTAGCTTAAGTTTTGTCAAGGAAGAGAGATTAGTCAACCACTCTGCATCCTTAGATTTGACATCAAAATTGCCACCAAGTCCAAGAGTGTGCAACAGAGGAAGATTTCCAACCTGGAAAGGGAGTGCTCCCGAAAATGAATTTGCACCAAGATCAAGATACCTCAACTGTGAGAGATTTCCAAGTTGATAAGGGAGTTCCCCATCGAGATCATTATCACTTAGATCCAGATACTGTAAATGTGTAAGCTTTCCAATTTGATAAGGGATTTGTCCATGGAGATATTTATTGTTACCTAGATCCAGAGACAGTAAATGTGTAAGCTTTCCAAGATCAGAAGGAATGGTCCTAACTAATACACAATCAGAGAGATTGAGGTATCTTAAATTGGTGAACGAGCCCATGAGTTCTAGGATGTAACTACCTGGAAATGAATTAGAGCTGAGATCCAAGTGTTCAATATATTCCAGGGCAATCAATGAAGAGATATTGATTGCACCTTTCAAATACTGTGTATCCTGACCAGGGAGATGAAGAGTCTGAACATGACCAGTTTCATTGTTGCATTGAATGCCTTTCCATTTGCAACAGTCTCTGTTATTGCTATCGTCCCTCCATGTAGACAGCATGCCCGAGTCATCTTCGAGGCTTTGTTTGAAGTTGAGGAGTGCTTGTCTCTCAGTCTCAATGCACTTTATTTCTGCGCTATTGGGAAGCAAGTTGAATCCAAGAATGGATCCTGCAGCATGCAATAAAAGCAGCACAAGTGCATAAAGTAGTTTCTGAAAATAACTACTCATTATATTTTTGTTGATAAGAAATGACTGAGTACAAGAAAGATCGGTTACTGTGATCAGTTTTCTCTTTAATTGTGAAGTATGAAAGATCGAGCCTGCGGCAGGACCGCAGGATTTATATAGCTGATAGCTAAATGACGGAGTTTTTAATTCTCGTTCACTTATAGAAGACAACAAAATAAAGAAATTCTCTTGAAAAACTTTATTTTTAAAATTAAAATACGAAAACTCCATATACGATTTTTATATATTTTAATTTCATTTCTTACCCTCACGTGATAAGCAATTTAAACTTGTTTTTGTTTGTATGATTTATTGTACCATTATTTATTCATATTTCTTATAAGTTGTGATTTGATTTTTTTTCTTTAATTAAGACATGACTTTTAAAAAATTACTCTTACAAAGTCTTACCATTCCTCATGAGGAAAAAATAGAATTTATAATAAAAATTCAATAATTTTATAATTGTGTGACAAAATTATTTTATATATTAACTACAAATTCATCAAGCTCTACTTCATATTGAACAAAAAACATGATGTTAAAAATTTTAATAAGTAAAAAATATATGTATGATTTTATTTTTATATTATCAAGGGAATGTTTATAATGCCACTAAATGACAAGTGAGCTGCACATTAAAGTATTTGAGTTTATCATTTTAACGAGGACACAAAGTGAGAAAAGTATACGTAAAATTAAAACAAATAAGGCTTAAACAACCTTTTGACTCCTACTAATTAGTGTTTTTTTTTTATATTGTCTTTCAAAGTTTTTTTTTAGTCCTATTAAAAAAAATTAAAAATGTAGTCCCTATTGTCAAGTAAAAACATTAATTGATGACATAACATGTAGTTACATTAATAGTCCATTGACTTGTCATGTTAATAAAGATGTTAGCAATAAATCACGTGTAATTATTTTTGGTAAATTATGTATTTAAATCTATCATCAACTAATCTAACATCATCAATTGTTTTGAACGTATGAGAATTTGAAAATTCAGTTTACTAAAAAAAATTACACATGTTAAACTGTCAAACTCATTGGTAATGTGACAAATCAATGAACTAACAACATCATTGTTACATAATCATTAAATGTTGATAAGTTGATAGTTGATGGCAAGGACTAAAACCAAATATTTAAATTACAAAGATTAAATATATATATATATATATATAAACTTTAAAGTACTAAAAGAATCCCTACTTTTATAGGGATCAAAAAATTATTTAGGCCCACCAAGAAATATGATGTGTTATTTTGCCAAAGTACAAGAAATGCAAGACTAATTTGTCTTTACATGAATGCTTTGCATAGACTAGGAATTTCAAGTCTTTGCACTTGTCCCCAAGAAATAAAAAAAAAAAAAAAAAGTCTTTGCACTTGTTTTTAAATTCACCAATGGAAGGGAGATATTATGCATTAGTTAAAATAAACTTTTTGCATCGATTCTACAACCAATGTGTAAATCTTGTTTACGTGAAATATATTCTCTTTCTTTCATCAGTTGTTTATAACCAACATAGAAAGTGTCTTTCTACACTAGTTATGGAACAACCAATGTAAAATTGCCACTCCTTATGTCATCAATTTCTCTCCCACCATAATCAACCCACATCCACACCAAAATCACACCTCAATTGTTCTTTTCCCCATCCAGATCAAGAGTCATGAAAGAAAAACGAAAGGGAACAAAGCAACCACAAAATGTAAAAACAAAAACTAAAAAGAAAAAAAAAACAATCCTCCTCCTCAACAAGTAAGTTAATTTGGATGAGTTACAACAAATACTAGAAAAAAAAAATCAAAAGAAAAGTCAACCCGACATGTTGATCAAACCTAACTCCCACATAACCTGCCAAATATATAGGTTGAACCTATTTTAATAATAGGTTGGAAATCTAAACTTAACTTGTTCTGTTTAGCATATTAAATGGGTCAATCCAATGGATTGAACTTATTTTGTCATCCCTAATCAAAATCTCACAATTAGAACATTGATCATGGAAATCAAGATAAGGAGATTTATGCTAATAATAAATTCCTCAAAGTAATCCTTATTTTTTATTATCAAAATCTACCTATTAGGTTACATCATGAAGTTACAAAGATTAGGTCTTAATTCAATCAAATTTCATAGTTTCTTGAAATAATTGTTTAAATATATTTTCGATCCTTCAAATTTAGATTACTTTTCTTGTTGATCCCCCAATTTAAATTTTTTTAGTCCCTTAATTTCAAAAAGTGGTTTTTTAGTCCTCCTCCTACAAATAAATGCTAGATGTTATACATTTATATCCAAAAAAAATCAGTCAAGTGGGCCTAAAATGCATTTTTCAAAATTGAGGAACTAAAAGAAATAAAAATTAAATTTGGAGAACAAAAAACAAAAGCAATCAAAATTTAAAGGACCTAAAAACATATTTTAAATGAAAAAAAAATGATAAAAAAAACATTTTAGAAAAAATAATGGAAATCTTAATGTTTAAAATTACTCGCATGCTCTAAAGTAAGGTCCTAATATATTTTCTAATTCAAGAGAATAAATGAAATGACAAAAGTTCCTAAGTATTTAGCATGTTCCCTTCAAGCCTAGAAGACAATCTCTCTTAATTGTGATTTGTGAACCAAATTAAAGGTTATATGAAGGAAAAGCAAAGAATGCACTTAGCCAATGTAACAAGAGAAAACGTGATAGTTGGTGTGTGGTTTCAGTGGTAAAGTGATTGCGATGGTTGAAAAATAAAAAGAAGAGAAATATCGTTAGTGACATTGTCTAGTACTCTTTTTTTTCTTATAAAGAAAAAAAAAATCTTTTTTCTAATCTTTTATATTATTCACTGAAATTTGTTAGAAATTATAAATTTGAATTGGTGAGCTCTAGCTATTTCTCATTAATGATTATATATGTTTCTTAATTTAGATGTAAAATCATTAAAATTTGTTCAATCAATAATAGAAAGAGTATTAATACTAGTCTTCCTCAAAGATAAAAATAGGTGTAAGGTGTATAAGAGAATTGAAGAAAAATAAAAAGGAGAATGATGGAAATGTGGGTTACTTTCTGCCAATTAAATTTTTTTTCCGTCCAATTTTTTAAATTCAAATTTTAAACCTTTTTTTATCCTTTGCCATTTTCTTTCCTCTCTTCCAAAACATAAAACATACGTAAGTTGCACATTAGAGTATTTCAAAATCTTTTATCCTATCATACTAAGAAAAGTCTACTTAGAACTAAGACCAATAAATATCATTTGTCATTTTGCTAAAGCACAGAAAATGCAAGCTTAATTTGTCTTGATATAAAATTTCCACAAAGACTAACAATTTCAAAGTATATGCAATCGTTTTACTTCTTAAATTTGATGTGATTGCGTGCTTAATTTTCTAACCCATTAGAAGAGTTACAAAACATAGAAGACGACAATATCATTTTTTGTCATTATTTAAAAGTACTAATATATTTCAATACATGTGAATTTTTAAAAAAATTATAATGTATATATCACGCTATTTATTTAAAATATAATATTTATATGACAATACAAAAATATCAACATTTTATACTCATACAATACAATTAGTATGAATATAATAAAAACTATAACTTATCTAATTATGATATATATCATTATTATATAACAATAACATTTACAATATTCATATTCTATTACTATTAGACTCAAATAAAAATCCAATTCTCAATTATATTATTTGTTCAGAGATTCTTTTTACTAATTTTCTATAATGTACTTATTGGTCTCCAAGCTTCACTCAATTTTTTCAGGGACGACTAACAAACAATCATTAATTCATTATATTGAACTATCTTTATAAATGTCTCTAATAATTTTATTTTTCATGTGTGCAAAGCATTTCGACAAATTTACTATTATATTTTCTTCGTTGGGTGTAAGTGTGACATATTAATTAATTTTTTAGGTTAAGGCATATTAATTAATATTTTGAATTTGATATAACTCATATATTATAGTATTTTTAAAATGAAATGCATGAATTTTTTAAAAGACAAAACGAGAATTCTATTTTCTAACAATATAAGCTAATAACTGGCACACCTCAAGAAGTTGTCCTTCCAACCACATACATTGTCTCGTAGTGGAAAAGTAGAAGTCAATACATTTATTAGCTTATTTTATGATCAAGCTTAGTGGGTAAAGGAGCAATATATTTGAACTAAATGTCATAATCAACCAATATTCCATGATGTTATTAATCAATTATTAATTGAAACAGGTTCAAACCAATCATCGTTTTCCAAAAAAAATATTAATTGCCATTTGAGTCTCCTATCGTTCATCTCGGTTAAAAGAATACTGTGTGTTGGAGAAAGATGTTATATAATAACTGCGCAATAATGTTAATGCTTATTTTAGGGAAACTTCCTGAAAAATCTTTGAAGCAACAAGATACACGAATAAGTATTTAAATAAGTTATTATAAAACTTTTAGAATAAATTAAAGTTGATTTTTAAAATAATAATTTTAATTAAAATCAATTTTAAAGTAAAGTGATTGGATGTTGTGGCATTTTTTTGCATTTCTTCTAGAATTGCTTTTTTGCACCTCCATTTTACTACACCCACTAATTTTTTTTGAATTTTTTTCCAATAATATTGCTCTTACAAGTGAGCGTAGTGTCATTATTTCAGAATTAATTAAAAAATGAAGTGAATTTCATAATTTAAATTCTAAAAAGTATATGTAGTAAAACTTTTAGTATTTAAATTTTGGAGTTATGTAAATGCATACTATTTGTTGCACTATTAAAATCAATAGAAATGATAATTATGTTCACATGTGAGGAATGATATATCTAACGGGAGAATTCATGTTTAATTTTCATGTGTGCAAAAATTATCTTTGGTTAGTGATAACAATGCATTTCAAGGAAGATTAATCTTTAACTCATTGGGTCAAAAAACACCTATGATCTCAAATATAGTACAAAAAAGTACAAATGTTAGCGATAATGTATCTAACACTCTTTAACATCTCTCTATACTATTCTTTGAAATATTTTGGAAATCACAACGTTTGGTTTCACTTTCATCTAAATTAGAAGAGAGACTTTCATAATCCTATGTAATAAATTGACTTTCAAATGTTTAATTCTGAAAATTATTGATAGACTTTTAAAGATTAAATTTTGAAACAATAAAACTATGCTTGTTAATAAAGCGCATTATTGGAAAAAAAATTAAGGGAGTAAGAATAACAAAATAAAAAAAAATGTCTTAGAATGTGGGTTTTAATCTCTCAATCATATAAAATTGGATTATGAAGTGATGATTATCCCACTCATATATATTATTTTGGTATCATTACTCTGCAACACACACCCACATCAAGGACTACATTTCTCAAGCATGAAGTTTGCAAGACTTGATAACTGCAAGTAGTTCAATAACAACCTGATGTGATAGCCCAATAGGCCCAACGATGCTTACTAAGATAAGCTCTAATAATATTTTAAAATATGAATTTATGTCTAACTCAATTATACAAAATCTGCTTTTAACTATGGAATCTCTAACAAAAGGCATAAAAAGGTTACTTCTCTCTTTCTTTCTTTTTTTGGTTTCAAGGAGGGGCAAAGCCCCTAAAAAAACTTTTATTTTGGTTCCTAGCCAGCATACTCGTGATGAGATCCACCATGTGAAAGTAGGATTGAATTGACGACAACCCTTATTAATAAGGGTGAACAACTGTTGAAGAGACACTCGAGTAACATCTTCCTAAAATGTTTCTCCCAAGCTGTTTGCATAACTGAGTAGATTTTAGTGAAAAGGAGAAATGATTATCATCTCCCCTGACAGGGATGACAACAACTCTCATACTTTCTTGTTAACAAATTTGATTAAGGTTATCGAGTACCCACCTTTTGGTATATCTCTAACGACAATTACTTGGATTTTAACTTCTCGTTATCCCTCTTTGCTCCTTGCACCTCCAAAGGACCCTAACAAACACAAATACCCTTTCTCTCTCAAGCAAACCAAGCCTCAACCCAAACCATTTTCAACCCAAACACCATAGCCGCAACTACCACTACTAAAAAAATTGCTTTCTATGATGGTTGTATACCCCTTTCTAAGATGGTTGTACAACCATCTTTGTATCGAATGTCGTTGAAAGTCAATACTTTCAACGATGGTTATAAAACCGTTTTTGTAGCGCTCAATTTCTAAGACGGTTCCTCAAGGGAATCATCTTAGACTATGATGTTTGTTTTTTAAAAATTAAAATATGTGTTTCGAAACATTTAACTTCATGATGAAAAGCATTATAGAAACTCTATTAAACTTTTGAAATTAATTCACAAAATTAGAATATGTGACTTTTATATTTTTTTATTTTTAATTAAAAATAAAATAATATATTTATACACCCAACTTCTCTTACAACTTATTTCTAATCCTAATGTTATTTTTTTATATCTCTCATTCCATCTTTTATCACATATCTATCAACTAACAATTTCCCATCAATCCTTTATTTTTCTCAATCTATTAGTCATCCTTCTACCTTCACACAAAAAATGGAAACATTTTCCATAAAAATATTCTATTTTGAAGTGTTTAACAGCAGCAAACGATAAAATAATAATACAGAGTGACACAAATTTAAGGTAAAAGAAGAAACATTGACCTTCTTTAAGCCAGGTATAATAGTTGAAAGCGCTATGAATCTCTTTGCCATTAGTTGTCTTATTTTTCTCTCATACATAATGTGATCTCGTGTCGGTGTTTTTGCTCCTTCGCAGCTTCCCAAGTTTCGCAGTTGGTTTCTTGTTACATTTGCCACACAGTACAAAGTTGGATTTAGATGCTCTTCACTGAAGAAGGGGTACTCCCAATAATAAATAAAACAAGTATCATCATAACATAGCGAGAATAAAAAATGAATTAGGATGAAAACCTTCAAGTTGAAGTTGAGTGAGTGAGAATCACTGTGACAATTGTAACAATTTGGAAAGAAGAACAAAAGGGAGACTGACGCGCCGAGCAGAATTCTGGAAGAAGCACCTGGCCCCAAAAGGAATTAATTAACCAATTAATGAAGAGAGAGAGAGAGAGAGAGAATTAAGGAATTGGCAAGTACCTATACCTGGTGCAGAAAAGAGAAGAAGAATTGGAAGAATCGAAGGAGATCTCGAGGAAGGAGGCAAGGGAGAGGGGAGAGAGAGAGAGAGCGAGGCCATGGAAGAGGAGAGAGAAATTAAAGGGAGGGAATAGAGGATTCTATAGATAAGAACACCACCACCGCTCTTTCGCTGTTCATAAAAAACGTTGTCATGGAAGGACAACACCAAAATCAGGTTTTACGTAGGAAGAGGATGAGATCATGGGGACCTCGAGGGAGCTATTGTTGATGTCATCGGAGTCAATGACGACGACGGAAAGGACGACGGTGTCGCATGTGGAGCGAAGGGGTTGCCTTGGTCCCTCACGACTTCTTCGACATCAAATATAAAAATTAGTGAAAAGCCTTATAAGACGGTTTTAGAATCACATCCTTCTAATATGATTTGAAAAATTGTAGTGGAATGGAAAGCATTCTGAGAAGGTTTTGCAAAATCCATCTTAGAATGGTAGTTTCTAAGACGGGTTTTGCAAAACCGTCGTAGAATGGTTATATTTATTTACAAAAATGTCACCGCATTTCTTTCTAAGATGATTTTTGATTAACCGACGTTAAATCAGTGTCGTAAAAAGTGATTTTTCTAGTAGTGACTATATACTTGTAACGGTGGAAGTAAATATGGGGAATTGCCATAGGTGGCTCAAAGGCTAGTAACTAGGTACCTAATACTGATAACTTCTTTCTATGAACTTCATAGTTTTATTTCTCTAACTACTAGAAAATACACATTCAACATCGGTTATTTTGGGCTTTTCCCATCGATTTTTAACCGATGTTGAAATCGTCGACGTTAAAAGTCTGAATACCTATGTTAACAAAAGTATACAACATCAGTTTTTTAAAATAACCGATGTCGTCGAATAAAAAAATGAGAAATAAAATGTTAAAATATACTATTTCAACATCATTTTGTGTAAAACCCGATGTTAATTTGTGTAACAACATCGATTTTTACTAAAACCTGATGTTGATGTTATGTAGCAACATCGGTTTTGTATAAAAACCGAAGCTGATGAGACATGAACAACATCGATTTTTAGACAAAACCAATGTTGTTACTCCAGTTAACATCGGTTTTTATGATTAACCGATGTAGTTTTTTTGTTTTTTTTTAATATCCTATCTGTTTTAGTAAGTTAACCCAATTTAAACCTGCAAATTTAAAAAACAGACCTAGGCAGGTTCAAAAATTCAGTACAGAGTAACAATTTATGTGAATAATAAATAAATTAAATTGTGTCAATATAAATAAAATTATTGTAATTTACAACCATACAATTGTTATATTCAAAATCCCCTAATCAACTAATGTTTGATTCCTAACTCTAAGGTAAAATGTAGCCCACTGAAGTCGGATTGCCTTCAATCTCTCTGCCTCTAGTGGTCTCTGATCAGCAAAATACTGTATCACATAATGAAGCATACTTTAATAAGTATAAATAAAAACGAGTATAACAAATTACAATTAGTTTTGAATTGGACAATTACCGTGTCTCAGTTATCCCTGAAGCCTCCTTGTACTATCGTTGACATCCAATGCTAATTAGTTTAAATAGAAATAAAAGTTATTTTGAAAACCTAAAACATTACTTAAATGACTTACTTTAACCGCAATCCATTTAGTAGTAGTCTTTGATTTTGAAGCCTGACTATCATGGATTCCCTTCAAAGCACTACTTAAGCGAAACATGGACGTATATTATACAATTAGCATAATCATGTCTTACAAACAATAAAGTAAATGTGTTACAAATGACAACGTACCTGTTAATAATCTCTTTCAAGTAGTTATCAGGCATATTGTGCAACGAATAGAACCACACGACAACGTTGTCCTTAGGACATATGACGACCAGTTGCCAATGTGCCATGCATTGGAGAACATTAAGTTTTTGTACTTCATACATTAATTTGATTCAATTGTACAGTTTTACCTGTCCATTCAATTACGCCCCAAGGTAGACATGTTTCTGTGAACTCTGCAACCATTTCTTTAGATAGTCCTCAGATTCAAATTGTGATTGCCCAAATCTTTGTATAGACTGTGGCTCAATGAATCCATATACATCGGGATGGTCTGATTGCAGACACAAGTCATTCATACGCCTATTGTTTGGAAAATAAAGTCAATTATGCATGAATATAAAACAATTAGTCATGTAATGGTAGACAATGTAAAGTGACTTACATAGTCCACAGCTGTAAAATGGAGATGTTCAAACATTGACCACCGTGGATTATTTCAGAAATATCCTCATGCTTTACGTACAATGGGAAGTCATCGTTATACACCCTAAACAAAGTAGGGTCCCACGACACCTGCATGGGTCTGAGGAAAAGCTACGGGATGGTCAATGCAATCTGGTACAGGGGATCATCATCAGGTTCTAGCTTATGTATAGGTTTCGCCGGTCCCTAAGGTACCTGTTTATCCTACACAATTAACAAACATAAGTCAAAGACTGTGTTCAGTTTAAATGACACTGACAAATTAATACCAATGATAATAAACACACATAAAATCGACCACCTTGTTCACAATAGTTTGTACAAGATGTGTTGGCCATGCAAGGAAGGTGTTAAGGGCCTGCCCCACTAATTGAACCTCTTCTGTGGGTACAGGGACGTGAGCATTAGCATCTTGAACTTCTTCAACACCCACCTTAACCTGATCATTCCCCAAAGGTACGCTGTGCACGGTTGTTGACCCCTTATAAATTCTTTCAAGGGCAACCAGGCGGGGAGAATTGCCATCAACATACAACCCACGCCTGTCAGACGCAACCATGTCTGGGTCATGCCCCGAGGGATCGACACAGCTTCCCTTCATGCTGACGCGGACACCATAAGTTTTGTCAAGGAAGAGAGATTAGTCAACCACTCTGCATCCTTAGATTTGACATCAAAATTGCCATTAAGACCAAGAGTGTGCAACAAAGGAAGATTCCCAACCTGGAAAGGGAGTGCTCCCAAAAATGAATTTATCCCCCCCAAGATGAAGATACCTCAACTGTGAGAGATTTCCAAGTTGATAAGGAAGTTCCCCATCAAGATCAGTATTACTTAGATCCAGATGTAAATGTGTAAGCTTTCCAAGTTGAAAAGGGATTTGTCCTGGGATAAAATTATTGTTACCTAGATCCAGAGATAGTAAATGTGTAAGCTTTCCAAGATCAGAAGGAATGCTCCCATCAAATACATTATTGCCGAGATCCAAGTGTTCAATATTTTCCAGGGCAATCAATAAAGAGATATTGATTGGACCTCTCAAATATTGTCCATCCTGACCACGGAGATGAAGCGTCTGAACATGACCAGTTTCATTGTTGCATTGAATGCCTTTCCATTTGCAACAGTCTCTGTTATTGCCATCGTCCCTCCATGTAGACAGCAAGCCAGAGTAATCTATGAGGCCATGTTTGAAGTTGAGGAGTGTCTGTCTCTCACCCTCAATGCACTTTATTTCTGGGCTATTGGGAAGCCAGTTGAATCCAAGAATGGATCCTGCAGCATGCAATAAAAGCAGCACGAGTGCATAAAATAGTTTCAGAAAATAACTACTCATTATATTTCAGTATGGCTAAATGACATAGTTGTTAATTCTCGTCCACTTATCGAAGACAACAAAATGAGGATTTTTTTTCTTAAAAATAACTTTATTTTTAAAATTAAAATACAAAAACTCCATATACGAGGTTTATATATTTTAATTTCATTTATTACCCCCTCAGGTGATAAACAATTTAAACTTGTTTTTGTTTATGTGATTTAATGTACCATTATTTATTCATATTTCTTATAAGTTGTGATTTGATTATTTTTCTTTCTTTAACTAAGACATGGCTTTTAAGAAATTGCTCTTATAAAATCTTACAATTCTTCATGGGAAAAAAATAGAATTTATAATAATAAAAAATTCAATAATTATATAATTGTTTAATAAAATTATTTCATATATTAATTACATTTTCATTATATAAGTTCTACTACATATTGTACAAGCAAGTTGTAACAACTAATATTTCATATATATAATTCGACAAAAAAATATTGTTAAAAATTTTAATAAGTAAAAAAATATAAGTATGATTTTATTTTTACATTATCAAGAGAATTTTTGTAATTCACTAAATGACACATGAGCTGCACATTAAATTATTTGAGTTTTCACTTTAACGAGCACACAATACTATTGAAGTCTTTGTAAAATTAAAACAAACAAGACTTAAACAACCTTTTGGCTCTATAAATTAGAGTGTTTTTTTTTGTTCAATTTTTAATTTATTTTAGTACTAGTAAAATTTTAAAAAAAAAACGTCCCTATTGTCAAGTAAAAACACTAATTGATGACATAACATGTAGTTACATTTATAATCCATTGACTTTTCATGTTATTGAAGATATTAGCAATAAATCATGTGTAATTATTTTTTAAAATCTATCATCAACAAATCTAACATCATCAATTATTTTGAACATATGAGAATTTGAAAATTCAGTTTATTAAAAAAATTTACACATGACAAGTTAATGGACTAATAACATCACTGTTATATAATCAGTAAATGTTGATAGTTGATAGCAAGGACTAAAACCAAATATCAAAATTACAAGGACTAAGCTATAAAAATTAATCATTAAAGTACTAAAAGAATCTCTAATTTTATACTGAGCAAAAAATTATTTAAGCCCACCAAGATATATATGTGTTATTTTGCCAAAGTACAATAAAAGCAAAACTAATTTGTCTTTACATGAATGTTTTTTATAGACTAACAATTTCAAGTCTTCGCACTTGTCTCCAAGAAATAAAAATGTCTTTGCACTTGTTTTTAAATTCACCGATGGAGAGGAGATATTTTGCATTAGTCAAAATAGGCTTTATGCATCAATTCTATAACCAATGTGTAAGTCTTGTCTATGTAAATTGTATTCCTTTTTTTTACATCAATTGTTTATGTAATCAATATAGAAATTGTCTTTCTACATCAGTTATGAAAGAACCAATGTAAGATTGCCACTCTTTCTGTCATCAATTTCTCTCCCACAATAATCAACCCACATCCACACCTCAATTGTTCTTTTCCCCAATTCAGATCATCACTCTTAAAACTCATGCAAGAAAAATGAAAAGGAACAAAGCAACCACAAAACATAAAAGGAAAAAATCAAAAAGAAGAAAACAACCCTCCTCCTCAACAAGTTTGGATGAGTTACAACAAACACAAGAAAAAAATCAAAAGAAAAGTCAACCCGATGAGCTAATCCAACCTACACTTAGAGATTGTAGGTTTATGTTAATGACTTTTAGCTACGGTTAGAGGTTGTAGGTATACGTTGATGACTTTTACCTACACCTAGAATAAATTGTAAGTTCTACCTATAGTGACAGACAAATATAATCATAGGTAAATATATGTTTATAGGTAAAATTTGTATATACAGACTAATAACTGTCACAATACGCCCCTTCAAAATTGACGGGAAAAGTGTCCGTACGTAAATATCAATCATCCTTTTACCTACGGATTATTGACTTATAATGACAGATTTTATCTGTAGGCATATGTCTTTTTCCTTGTAATATATATATATATATATATATATATATATTAAGAAATGCTTCGTCCCAGTTGTTAGAAGTTAATAATTTATTTATTCATCCCAACATAAAAAATTCATTTGTGCCAACTCTAATAATTATTATTTTAACTAGAATGCTACTTTGAAATAGTTAAAAAAATAACTTATATATTGTTGAAATGTTTAATTTTGTTTAATAACTCATTGATGGAATAGTTGTTTGTATTAAATTGCTAGGGTAACATTTTATTCAGGTGCGTGCTTTAGTATACTGTCTTTAGATGTATTTATGATGAAAGAGTTAGCAGAAAGTTTTCCAATTGAGTTTTTTTTTTTTTTTTTATAATGAAATTGTTTCTTAATTACCTATCTGCATTTCTTTTGTACTCTTTATTGTGAAGTTTAGAAATTAGGCATTCAATCATTTCATAATACACAAGTGGATATATTTATTAGTTGATTAACAATTTTGATCAATTCCATCGGTGAAAAAATTATTCAATAATGTTATTAAATATAACTACTACTTAAACTATTTAAATCTATGAGTATTTCTAGTATAAAATTTTAATTTACGACATTCTTATTTAAAATAGTTAATTAACTTAACTATTTTTTTTATTTTGATGAATTAATTCATTTGTAAATATGTGAATGGAGGTAATATATGAGAAAAGAAAAATAATTAAATATATAAAATGATTTTGGATAACTATATATGAACACCTCAACATTACAAATACCTTTTTATTACCTTTAATTTCTTTTGATCTCACTTTTTACTATCACACTATGACTATTATACTTACACTTCTCTTTGTTTTTCCTTTTTCTCACCCTAAGTGTCAACTAACATAGCATGTATTATTTTTCAATATTTTTTTTCATAAAATTTAAGAGGACCGTAATTCTTCTTACATGGTATTTTAAATACACATTGTGAAAAACTTGGGGGGCCATAGCCCCTGCATGTATATCTTGTAATCCACCACATTAATATTTGTACAAAAAAAATGCTGCTAGTTGCAGATGTACTGCACGCTTCTGATCAGAGAAAAAAGCATTGTTGGCTGCTACAAGTGCGAAATATTTCTTTAGTATAGGAGTTTACAATGTTTTGTATTTAAGTAATGAACTGCAAAATCTTGTTTCCAATAAATTAGTATGATATTGTTGTATTTTATTGTATAATATATTTGTAACGCTGTTTATTTTTCATTAATATGCTTAGCTATGTGATATCTAAAATTTGACCATTTCATATTTCATCTTCAACAATGCTTTCTGCTATATTAATGTGCTTAGCTATGTGAAAAGAAGAATGTAAGATACCTTGTTTATTCCTAGTTACTACCAGTATATATGCATCCTTGTGTTAGACCCCTGCTGTGCATGCACTTTTGCTTCGCCAAAAGTGCCAAGAAGAGCATTAAAATTTGCATCAAGCTAGTGTTAGTTGCTGGTCTTATCACATTTTATGAATTTATTTCAAAATTATCATGAAGATAGACAAGGGTATATCACTAAATGAAATTCACACAATGTTAATTTGAAATTCTCTCTCTTCCATTGCACCAACATGAGAGTGCCAATTAGATCCCATCATCTAGTCCTTATTTTAGGAATACGTGTTGTAATTAAGAAAAGGAAATGGATCATAGGCTGTCTAAAACACAACTGCATTTCATGCAGTTTTGCCATTTCTTTTGCAATTTTTTAAATTTATATTCTGCCATTTAATTGTTTAAATTTATACACTTTCCTAAAAGTTATAAACCATCAAACTTCTAGTTTTATAAGAAGTCTGTCTGCAATAGATGGTATTATTACTAATTAGTATATATTCTCACTGGTATCAATGAAAATATCTCTTGGAGACTACCTTTTCACGATAGGAGTGGACCACGTATGATTCAACATGGGCTTAGCCTGTCAAATTATGATCATGATTCATTGAAGGTTCACCACCAGTATTTAAAATAAATCTATTCCAATACTAATTTTTCTTTTTTCTGCAGCTTTAGGCGAAGTCTCCCAAATTTATGAATAAATGCCTTAATTCTAATCACTGGTTAGCAATTATTCTATCATCACCATCCATCTAATGTCTTTTGTATTCTCTATTCTCTTTCGTTTTATTTAAAGAGATTCTCAATCCTAAAATAGTGTTCTCCATCTTTAGTCTTCATATATATTTCTTTATATTGAATGAGATTTCGGGTAAAGCCAGTCGAATACGTTTACACAAAGAAATACTTACCATTTCTCCTTTGAGGTGGAAATGTACTGATTTATGTATTGAGAAATGAGGAAAGAATATCACATAAACTAGCTCAATATATATATGGTGCCAAATGAGATCTTGAATTGAGTAAAGGGGACCCTTATAAACATACTTCACGTTGTTGTAGAAGAATACTCTTCCAAACAGCCATTGACGGTTCCCGGAAGTTATGCTGCATAGTTCACAACAAAATGATTGTATTTTCCCTGCATTTTCATATATATTAGCATGAACTATTCCGTACTTAATTGTTGGTTCAGTGGAACTGGTGATATATGTAACGCCTCTCTTTACTCACTCGTGCTTGATTGATTTTAATTAAAAACCCGTGTCCACTTGGTATTAAAATTAAATTAGTTATGAATTTTCACGAAATTCTTTTCGCTTTGCTTGCTAAGTTTACAAGTTGTCTGTAATATGAAGGATTTTTCCTCACTACGGATCATGCAAATAAAATTCCTTAACACATATTAG
>PYAF01005826.1:0-13884 GCA_007407185.1 Glycine tomentella | reverse complement strand
GTGGCTGGGGTTTAGTCACCCTGTTACTAAAGTTATTTATAGTTTAAGCTAATCAATTATAGGGATTAACATTCCACCGCTATCCTATTATAGTGGCCTTCTTGACTTCACATCTCGTTGCAAAAGAAAATCGTTCTCTTTCACGCAAATATTAGTCACACACTCACAATATTCCACCCTTGCAAATATACAACACCTGCAGTAGATTTTGTATTTTATTTTTATAAAAACTACCAGTCACAACATAATACAGAATTTTGGTAAAAAAAGAACATAATACGGAATTTGAAACGAACAAGCATGAAACATAGTTCAACCACAAATTACATCCTCTAAAAAGCAAATGTATAAGACAAACTGATAGATCTAATTCAAATATTAAAGCAGCAAGTAAGCATTCTCAAGATGTGAGTCACTTTCACACCTCTCACTCGAACGAGAACCTTAGTATCTGGCTCTCTTGGAGTAATCTCCACGGCTTTCCCTCTCATAACCTTGGTTTCCCCGCTCTTCCTCCTCCCTTCTGTGCTTTCTATCTCCACGACCATCATCATCCCTTCTGTGCTGCTTTCTTTCTTCACGATCATCATCATCCCTTCTGTGCTGCTTTCTTTCTTTAGGATCATCATCATCCCTTCTGCGCTGCTTTCTTTCATAACCATCATCCCTTCTGTGCTTTCTTTCTCCACGGCCATCTTCATCCTTTGAATGCTTTCTTTCCCTATCATCATCCTCCCTTAAGTTCTTTCGTTCTCCATGCACATCCCCATCCCTTAAGTTCTTTCTTTCTCCATAAACATCATCGTCTCTTCTGAATTTTCTTCCTTCCTGATCATCCTCATCCCTTCTGAATTTTCTTTCTCTATGTTCATCCTCATCCCTTGCCTGCTTTCTTCCTGTTCGGTAATCTTCATCCCTTCCACGCTTTCTCTCCGCACGGTCATCTTCATCCCTCAAGTTCTTTCTCTCTCCATGGCCATCATCATACCTTCTGTGCTTCCCTTCTTTGGAATCATCCCCATCCCTTGCATGCTTTCTTTCTCCAAGATCATCCTCATCCCTTAAGTTCTTTCTTCCTGTACGATAGTTTCCATGGCCATCCTCATGCCTTCTGTGCTTTTCTTTAGGATCATCCTCATCCTTTCCATGCTTTTTTTCTCCGACATCCTCTTCCCTTGCATGCTTTCTTCCTGTATGATCATCTTCATCCCTTCCATGCTTTCTTTCTCCATGGTCATCATTATCCCTTCTATGCTCATGCTCCCTATGATTATCATCATCTCTTCTACGCCTTCTGGTTTCATGATCCTCACCATACCGAACAGTTCGACCAACAAAATGTGATTCAACATCCTTGTTATAATTTCTTCCTTTCTGCTCAGAGCTATCAACATCATGCCCTGCAAACCTGGCTGATTTAGATTCAGACTCCATTTTTCTGTCATCTTCATAATGCTTGACCACTGTGACAGGCTCCTCCCTCTCTCTGTCTCCATCAATTTTCCTGTTACCGTGTGTCATCTCTCGACTTCTACTATTTGATCCCTTTGTAATATCTCTCCCATATGACTTTGTAAGAGAGCCCAATGCATCAACATTAGCACCACTCTTCCCTTTATCTGCATCACTATCTCTGGCTTCATCTCTGAATCTATTTTCTTCCATGCCATATCCTTTACCTTTCTTTGCTGCGACAGACCCACCTTTTTTTGTTTTTTCATGTCTGTGATCACTAGAATCACTGTCTGAATCACTGTCACTGCTACTCTTGTTAGAGGAAGTGTATGACCCCCTACTAACATATCTGTCTTGACCCAATGCACGCCTAACACCATCTCTATCAGTGTCCTCATCATCAGAATTATGCCTCCTTGTTTTCTGCTTCTCAAGTCTACCATATTTCTTTTCCTCACTATCAACATCAGATTCCTCCTCAGAATCATGACGTTTGCTCATTTTTGAATGTTGCTTCCCTTCCCGAGTTTTATGCTTGGAGACATTTTCATGATCATCAGAATCATCATCCGAAGAATGCCTCTTAAGAGACTTTTCTTTCTTATAACTTTTTCTTGCAATATTGCTGTCATCAGAATAATAAGAATCAGTATCATCACTATCCTCCACCCTACCTTTCTTGCGGTGCTTAGGTATCTTCCGCTTCTTTTCAGCCTTGAGCTTCCTCTTAGCATCACTATCAGAATCAGATTCATCACTACTGCTTGTATACTCTTTACCACGCTTCCTTGTACCTCTCTTCTCATCAGACAAACTGCTCTCTGAATCAGATGAATCATCCTCATACTTTTTCTTACGAGTTTCAACCTTCTTGTGGCGCCTTGTATCTTTAACACTCTTCTTAGTATTTTCATCCTTTTGATCTTCAACCATTTGTTTCTTTCTACTGAAATCTCTGTCCAAAAAGGAATGTTCAGGCTTTGAATTACCCTCCACATTAGGACCACTTTTTCCATCATTTCCAAGCCCATCAGTCCCATCTGCATTTATGTCATTGGCTTCAGATGAGACTATGCCAAGAGCAGCCTTCAATGCTTCCATCTGCTTTTCCTTCCTAGCAGCAATTTGATGAGTCTGTGTATTTGAAACCCTGAAAAATCCCCCAAAAGGATTATTGTTATTGACATCAACTTTAGACAAAACTATTCACGAAAAAAGTGAAATAAGTTTCTCCAATACCATACAGATAAAGGGCAATTAATTAGCAAGACTGCATATATTTACATCCATGCCTCCAAAACATCCATCAACAACAACCAACCTCTAAAATAAGGCTATGTTTGGTAAAACTAGCTTATAAGCTACAAGCTCAAAAACTGGAAGCTAGCTCAAAGCTTATAAGCTAACTGATTTAATTGAAAGTGTTCGGTAAGACTAACCGATAAATGTCAAATGACGTAAAAGGACATTAAATTGTGCATAGGGTTTATTTAACAAAAAGGGGAATTTTTGCTTTTACAAATTGAATTGATAAAATAAAAATCTTGCAAGGAAACAAATTAGGTCATAATTTTAGAAAAAACATAGAATAATTCAGCAAATAATTGTAACTTAATATTTTTTTTTTAAGCAAATAAATAAATATAAATATATAAAGCACAAGAAGTGCATAATAATACAGCTAACATTTTCAAAAAGCAATCAGGCTTTTGTAACCCACTACCCAAGGAAGGAGAATCGTATCTTAGCATATACACCAATTATATGCATAGAGGAAGATACAATCTCGCAAAAAGCATCTAACCAATAATTAAAAGCAATACCCTACCCCACCTTTTCCTACACATTCAACGTTAATAAATGCCACCAAAATATTGACACCTAACCAATTTAACATTTACAGCATTTAACCATCTTCAATGTGAAATACTATAAATGCCACCCCTTCCAGAAAAGACCCACTGCCAGTGGTCTCCCATATGTTCATCATAACAATCATAATGGGATCAGTAAATACACAGAGAGCCTCATCATCCCAGCCTCATACCAACTTTGATGACCGTGCCATGCCTGATATTTTCCCTAACCCCATGAATGTCAGCACACCTACCAATTGGATTCCGGCCTCACTACGTCATATGTCTACATTCTGACTCACCAAATAACACAATAACCACTTCTGCCATTCCATAAACTGTGGACTCAGTAATTGTAACCCATATAATAAAACCATTGAAATCTTCCTCCACACCTCTTCAACACAGTCGAATGCAAGCTCCAGAATTCATTTGCCACTGTACAAAGGAAAACTCAATCGAAGTTGTAAATTGTTTTATCCAAGATTCCAAACTCATGCAGAGAACATAATATCTTGCAAGTTGCAACACCTCCATCTTATCAAAAACACCATTCTTGAAAACACAAATGTTACTATGTTTCCAAATATTCCACATGACCAATGCCCAAACAATATTTCACAAATCAGCTGATTCACTATTTATACAGATGAAACAAATGTTGTAGAAAATGCATAGCAGGATCCTCTGGTAGAACAGAATTCAGATTAACCCAAGAGTAACAAACCTGCCATATTTTTAGAACCTTTGTGCACGAAACAGAATATGCTTGACAGATTCAGATTCAGAATTACATAAAGGACAGAAAACATTTGATGCACCCAACTGAATATTCCTTGACAAGGGGTTTTGCCTCGTAGGTAATCTTCTCAGAAAAGCTCTCGAAACAAAAAAAGTTAACCTTCAGAGGGATCTTCAATCTCCAAATCTGAGATAAGTTGCCTAGAACTTGTGGTCCTTTAAAGATATCATACAACTAGTCATATGCTGAACTTACTGAAAAAAACCCTGGGTTACTTCCTTTCCGTATGCACTTATCAACTTGATCTCTTTGTTGTGACATGATTCACCTACCTTCCAACTCTTCCACCATGCTTATTTCCCAATCAAACCACCCTCTTCTCAAGCTTACTTAAAACCCACACCCAAACTTCTCCATCCCAATGCGCCATATTAGAAATATTTCCTTGTTGGTTATCAGAATTTGACAAAAGCCTAGGAAAAGACAAAGCCAAGCTTTGTTGACCAATCCAAGCATCTCCCCAAAATCTAAAAACCTCCCTCTCCCAACTTTCCACTCCACCAAATTATCAAACCACCCTATATTACTTAAGTCCCCACACACCTTACACAAGTCTCTCACCAAAACGAACAATTACGCCTTAATGTTGGTAAAAAAAAAAAAAAGTGACTATTTAAAGTTAAGTTTTAGTTGAAAATACAAATTAATATCTATAAGCCGGGATGGACAATTTAGTTTGTAGGAGTTTGTCAGCTATGATTATAATCTTTAGTATGCTTCTGAGGTAAATATAATGATATTGATCTTATCATCTAAACTTAAGGATGTTATCAGTTTGTTTTAAGATTACAATATTGTTAGTATTCGAATTTTACGTCACACTTTAGTTCTATTTAATTTATAGAGTCCAACAATAAAAGTTTAAGTGATCCTCCACATAACATTTTTTTTCTTTGTTTTCAGATCAAGCTTTCTGCTCTTAGAAAAAACAACAGTAAAGTTAAGGGGTAACTAAAATGGCAGGCACATATAATTCATAAGGAATGCAAACACATGATACTTGATTCAAAGCCACACGCATCAATTCACAATTCACAAAAATAAAGAAGTGCTAATTGAAACAATATATTATTTCACAACCCTAACACAAACATCAAAATTCAAAATCAATTACTTCTTATCTGATGCAGGACCATCTGTTTCCTCAGTGGCAGTGGCGGATTCCAAATTTTGGCGAGCCTCCACGAGCTTTTCAGCTATCTCCGCATCGGTGTAGCCCTGATCGATGAGCTTGTCTTCGAGGATGGTGAGCTTGAGCTGAATCTGACGCTTGCGGTCGTGCTCAAGGATCTCTTTGTTGGGTTTTCTACTAACACCAGCAGTGCCCTGATCCGCCTCAAACCCCTTCGTGTTCTCGGCAACCTTCGAAATCTTCGGCTTCACAAAAAATTTGTTGCTCTGAATGTACCCATTCGTACCCGACCCTCTTGGGGTCTGTAACCCTATTCCGTTGTACATGTCAACCCACTGAAATTAAAACTGAAAAAAAAAAAGACAAAGAGAAAGAACGAAAGGATTAGAAACCCTAATGTCAATGTTAATTTAGAGATCTCAAAGTTATCATACCAAAGAAAAAATCACATCTGATGCACGGAACAAATTAAGCACGGAAGAAAGAAATTGGGGTTTTATTGTAAGAAAAAAAAATTAATGTCCAACATCCATTGCCGTACACTTACACATAACAAGTAAACAACTACTACCCAGGAAAACATAATAACAGAAGTAAAGAATTTGTATAAAGGGGATTTAATCCAATTCGATAGCTCAAAAGAAAAAAACATCGAATTATGTTTCTCGGATTCAATAATAGCGACCGATAATCATGGCGTTGAACGTCTTTCACAGGGTGATTTGGAATTAAGCAAGATCACTTTTATTTTAGAGAAGAGAGTTTGAGAAAGAAAGAGAATTGGAAATTATACCTAGAAAACGTGAGAGAAGACAGAGGATGGCGTAAGTGCTTGATTTGTGAATAGGGCAATTTGATTTTATGAACAAACAGGGTGTCGATATTTTTGGTTCACGTTCAGGGCGGAACTTGTTTGGGATATCTACATATACTATAATTTTCCACATGCACTATATTTAGGGATGACAAAATGGGTCTGGCCCGACGGGCCAGCCCATTTAATCTACGAAAAAATATGGGTTGAGTTGAGACTTTGAGCCCACATTCATTAAACGGGATGGGCCAACCCGGCCCACAAAAATGTGGGCCAAATGTGAGCTAGGGGTGGGCCAGTCCACCGGGCCAGCAGTCCACCAATAAAAAATAATAAAATATTTAATAGGTAATTAAATGAGTGACTTAGAAGGAGAGTGACTAAAAAGAAGTTAATGATTTTGAATCCTTAACCCTAATACATTTTTATTTGGAACCTAATAATGAGTTATACTACATGTATGTTTTGATTTTCTACATCATTGTGAAGCAAATTTCTAAGAATTTGTTATGACTTAGGAGCTAATTGAAAATCATTGTTAGATATGTATTTCGTACTTGCTTTTACTTCTATTAGGCATGTATTATATATTAAAAATCATTGTTATAAGATTAAGTTAGTACATTATTAATTTTTAGTATAAATAATTATATTTGAATTTTTAATAATTATTTTACCTTTTTTATTTTTTTTTATTTTTTAAGTGGGTTGGCCCGGTGGCCCACTAACCCACTTTAAAGTGGGGCGGGCTAGTATTTTTCAGCCCACTTTGCAAAAGTGGGCCAGCCCGACCCGGCCCACTTTTTTAGTGGGTTGGGCCAGCCCGGCCCGTTTTTGGGTGGGCTGGCCCACTTTGCCATCCCTAACTATATTATAATAGTGCAATACCGAAAATAGCCGTGTCATTTAGGTTTAAATTTTGAATCCGTAAAGTTCCTTTTGCGCCTTGTCTCATTTCGAAAATTTCCGGCTGGCTTTGCATTCTCTGCTGAGGTGGTGTGGCGGTGTGGCTGCTGGTGTTCGTGGTGGTTACTGGGGTTGCAGGAGTTGTGCGCGGTTGGTTGGTGCAGCGGCGGTGTTTGGTTCATGCAACGGTGAGTATTTCTGTCGCAGGGTCGTACGGATTGAATGATCCGTGGGTAGGAAACGGATTGGACAATCCGTAAGAAGGATCGTGCAGCGTACGGATTATGGAATCCGTGGAGGGCATACGGATTGCTTGATCCGTAAGAGTTCATACTGATTGCTTGATCCGTAACACTCTTACGGATTGCCAAATCCGAATGCCCTCCACGGATTCCATAATCCCTACGCTGCACGATCCTTCTTACGGATTGTCCAATCCGTTTCCTACCCACGGATCATTCAATCCATACGACCCTGCGACAGAAATACTCACCGTTGCGTGAACCAAACACCGCCGCTGCACCAACCAACCGCGCACAACCCCTGCAACCCCAGCAAGCACCACGAACACCAGCAGCCACACCGCCACACCACCTCAGCAGAGAATGCAAAGCCAGCCGGAAATTTTCGAAATGAGACAAGGCGCAAAAGGAACTTTAGGGATTCAAAATTTAAACCTAAATGACAGGGCTATTTTCGGTATTGCACTATTATAATATAGTGCATGTGGAAAATTATATAGTGTATGTAGAATATCCCAAACAAGTGCCGCCCTGAACGTGAACCAAAAATATCGACACCCTGTTTGTTCATAAAATCAAATTGCCCTATTCACAAATCAAGCACTTACGCCATCCTCTGTCTTCTCTCACGTTTTCTAGGTATAATTTCCAATTCTCTTTCTTTCTCAAACTCTCTTCTCTAAAATAAAAGTGATCTTGCTTAATTCCAAATCACCCTGTGAAAGACGTTCAACGCCATGATTATCGGTCGCTATTATTGAATCCGAGAAACATAATTCGATGTTTTTTTCTTTTGAGCTATCGAATTGGATTAAATCCCCTTTATACAAATTCTTTACTTCTGTTATTATGTTTTCCTGGGTAGTAGTTGTTTACTTGTTATGTGTAAGTGTACGGCAATGGATGTTGGACATTAATTTTTTTTTCTTACAATAAAACCCCAATTTCTTTCTTCCGTGCTTAATTTGTTCCGTGCATCAGATGTGATTTTTTCTTTGGTATGATAACTTTGAGATCTCTAAATTAACATTGACATTAGGGTTTCTAATCCTTTCGTTCTTTCTCTTTGTCTTTTTTTTTTTCAGTTTTAATTTCAGTGGGTTGACATGTACAACGGAATAGGGTTACAGACCCCAAGAGGGTCGGGTACGAATGGGTACATTCAGAGCAACAAATTTTTTGTGAAGCCGAAGATTTCGAAGGTTGCCGAGAACACGAAGGGGTTTGAGGCGGATCAGGGCACTGCTGGTGTTAGTAGAAAACCCAACAAAGAGATCCTTGAGCACGACCGCAAGCGTCAGATTCAGCTCAAGCTCACCATCCTCGAAGACAAGCTCATCGATCAGGGCTACACCGATGCGGAGATAGCTGAAAAGCTCGTGGAGGCTCGCCAAAATTTGGAATCCGCCACTGCCACTGAGGAAACAGATGGTCCTGCATCAGATAAGAAGTAATTGATTTTGAATTTTGATGTTTGTGTTAGGGTTGTGAAATAATATATTGTTTCAATTAGCACTTCTTTATTTTTGTGAATTGTGAATTGATGCGTGTGGCTTTGAATCAAGTATCATGTGTTTGCATTCCTTATGAATTATATGTGCCTGCCATTTTAGTTACCCCTTAACTTTACTGTTGTTTTTTCTAAGAGCAGAAAGCTTGATCTGAAAACAAAGAAAAAAAATGTTATGTGGAGGATCACTTAAACTTTTATTGTTGGACTCTATAAATTAAATAGAACTAAAGTGTGACGTAAAATTCGAATACTAACAATATTGTAATCTTAAAACAAACTGATAACATCCTTAAGTTTAGATGATAAGATCAATATCATTATATTTACCTCAGAAGCATACTAAAGATTATAATCATAGCTGACAAACTCCTACAAACTAAATTGTCCATCCCGGCTTATAGATATTAATTTGTATTTTCAACTAAAACTTAACTTTAAATAGTCACTTTTTTTTTTTTTTACCAACATTAAGGCGTAATTGTTCGTTTTGGTGAGAGACTTGTGTAAGGTGTGTGGGGACTTAAGTAATATAGGGTGGTTTGATAATTTGGTGGAGTGGAAAGTTGGGAGAGGGAGGTTTTTAGATTTTGGGGAGATGCTTGGATTGGTCAACAAAGCTTGGCTTTGTCTTTTCCTAGGCTTTTGTCAAATTCTGATAACCAACAAGGAAATATTTCTAATATGGCGCATTGGGATGGAGAAGTTTGGGTGTGGGTTTTAAGTAAGCTTGAGAAGAGGGTGGTTTGATTGGGAAATAAGCATGGTGGAAGAGTTGGAAGGTAGGTGAATCATGTCACAACAAAGAGATCAAGTTGATAAGTGCATACGGAAAGGAAGTAACCCAGGGTTTTTTTCAGTAAGTTCAGCATATGACTAGTTGTATGATATCTTTAAAGGACCACAAGTTCTAGGCAACTTATCTCAGATTTGGAGATTGAAGATCCCTCTGAAGGTTAACTTTTTTTGTTTCGAGAGCTTTTCTGAGAAGATTACCTACGAGGCAAAACCCCTTGTCAAGGAATATTCAGTTGGGTGCATCAAATGTTTTCTGTCCTTTATGTAATTCTGAATCTGAATCTGTCAAGCATATTCTGTTTCGTGCACAAAGGTTCTAAAAATATGGCAGGTTTGTTACTCTTGGGTTAATCTGAATTCTGTTCTACCAGAGGATCCTGCTATGCATTTTCTACAACATTTGTTTCATCTGTATAAATAGTGAATCAGCTGATTTGTGAAATATTGTTTGGGCATTGGTCATGTGGAATATTTGGAAACATAGTAACATTTGTGTTTTCAAGAATGGTGTTTTTGATAAGATGGAGGTGTTGCAACTTGCAAGATATTATGTTCTCTGCATGAGTTTGGAATCTTGGATAAAACAATTTACAACTTCGATTGAGTTTTCCTTTGTACAGTGGCAAATGAATTCTGGAGCTTGCATTCGACTGTGTTGAAGAGGTGTGGAGGAAGATTTCAATGGTTTTATTATATGGGTTACAATTACTGAGTCCACAGTTTATGGAATGGCAGAAGTGGTTATTGTGTTATTTGGTGAGTCAGAATGTAGACATATGACGTAGTGAGGCCGGAATCCAATTGGTAGGTGTGCTGACATTCATGGGGTTAGGGAAAATATCAGGCATGGCACGGTCATCAAAGTTGGTATGAGGCTGGGATGATGAGGCTCTCTGTGTATTTACTGATCCCATTATGATTGTTATGATGAACATATGGGAGACCACTGGCAGTGGGTCTTTTCTGGAAGGGGTGGCATTTATAGTATTTCACATTGAAGATGGTTAAATGCTGTAAATGTTAAATTGGTTAGGTGTCAATATTTTGGTGGCATTTATTAACGTTGAATGTGTAGGAAAAGGTGGGGTAGGGTATTGCTTTTAATTATTGGTTAGATGCTTTTTGCGAGATTGTATCTTCCTCTATGCATATAATTGGTGTATATGCTAAGATACGATTCTCCTTCCTTGGGTAGTGGGTTACAAAAGCCTGATTGCTTTTTGAAAATGTTAGCTGTATTATTATGCACTTCTTGTGCTTTATATATTTATATTTATTTATTTGCTTAAAAAAAAAATATTAAGTTACAATTATTTGCTGAATTATTCTATGTTTTTTCTAAAATTATGACCTAATTTGTTTCCTTGCAAGATTTTTATTTTATCAATTCAATTTGTAAAAGCAAAAATTCCCCTTTTTGTTAAATAAACCCTATGCACAATTTAATGTCCTTTTACGTCATTTGACATTTATCGGTTAGTCTTACCGAACACTTTCAATTAAATCAGTTAGCTTATAAGCTTTGAGCTAGCTTCCAGTTTTTGAGCTTGTAGCTTATAAGCTAGTTTTACCAAACATAGCCTTATTTTAGAGGTTGGTTGTTGTTGATGGATGTTTTGGAGGCATGGATGTAAATATATGCAGTCTTGCTAATTAATTGCCCTTTATCTGTATGGTATTGGAGAAACTTATTTCACTTTTTTCGTGAATAGTTTTGTCTAAAGTTGATGTCAATAACAATAATCCTTTTGGGGGATTTTTCAGGGTTTCAAATACACAGACTCATCAAATTGCTGCTAGGAAGGAAAAGCAGATGGAAGCATTGAAGGCTGCTCTTGGCATAGTCTCATCTGAAGCCAATGACATAAATGCAGATGGGACTGATGGGCTTGGAAATGATGGAAAAAGTGGTCCTAATGTGGAGGGTAATTCAAAGCCTGAACATTCCTTTTTGGACAGAGATTTCAGTAGAAAGAAACAAATGGTTGAAGATCAAAAGGATGAAAATACTAAGAAGAGTGTTAAAGATACAAGGCGCCACAAGAAGGTTGAAACTCGTAAGAAAAAGTATGAGGATGATTCATCTGATTCAGAGAGCAGTTTGTCTGATGAGAAGAGAGGTACAAGGAAGCGTGGTAAAGAGTATACAAGCAGTAGTGATGAATCTGATTCTGATAGTGATGCTAAGAGGAAGCTCAAGGCTGAAAAGAAGCGGAAGATACCTAAGCACCGCAAGAAAGGTAGGGTGGAGGATAGTGATGATACTGATTCTTATTATTCTGATGACAGCAATATTGCAAGAAAAAGTTATAAGAAAGAAAAGTCTCTTAAGAGGCATTCTTCGGATGATGATTCTGATGATCATGAAAATGTCTCCAAGCATAAAACTCGGGAAGGGAAGCAACATTCAAAAATGAGCAAACGTCATGATTCTGAGGAGGAATCTGATGTTGATAGTGAGGAAAAGAAATATGGTAGACTTGAGAAGCAGAAAACAAGGAGGCATAATTCTGATGATGAGGACACTGATAGAGATGGTGTTAGGCGTGCATTGGGTCAAGACAGATATGTTAGTAGGGGGTCATACACTTCCTCTAACAAGAGTAGCAGTGACAGTGATTCAGACAGTGATTCTAGTGATCACAGACATGAAAAAACAAAAAAAGGTGGGTCTGTCGCAGCAAAGAAAGGTAAAGGATATGGCATGGAAGAAAATAGATTCAGAGATGAAGCCAGAGATAGTGATGCAGATAAAGGGAAGAGTGGTGCTAATGTTGATGCATTGGGCTCTCTTACAAAGTCATATGGGAGAGATATTACAAAGGGATCAAATAGTAGAAGTCGAGAGATGACACACGGTAACAGGAAAATTGATGGAGACAGAGAGAGGGAGGAGCCTGTCACAGTGGTCAAGCATTATGAAGATGACAGAAAAATGGAGTCTGAATCTAAATCAGCCAGGTTTGCAGGGCATGATGTTGATAGCTCTGAGCAGAAAGGAAGAAATTATAACAAGGATGTTGAATCACATTTTGTTGGTCGAACTGTTCGGTATGGTGAGGATCATGAAACCAGAAGGCGTAGAAGAGATGATGATAATCATAGGGAGCATGAGCATAGAAGGGATAATGATGACCATGGAGAAAGAAAGCATGGAAGGGATGAAGATGATCATACAGGAAGAAAGCATGCAAGGGAAGAGGATGTCGGAGAAAAAAAGCATGGAAAGGATGAGGATGATCCTAAAGAAAAGCACAGAAGGCATGAGGATGGCCATGGAAACTATCGTACAGGAAGAAAGAACTTAAGGGATGAGGATGATCTTGGAGAAAGAAAGCATGCAAGGGATGGGGATGATTCCAAAGAAGGGAAGCACAGAAGGTATGATGATGGCCATGGAGAGAGAAAGAACTTGAGGGATGAAGATGACCGTGCGGAGAGAAAGCGTGGAAGGGATGAAGATTACCGAACAGGAAGAAAGCAGGCAAGGGATGAGGATGAACATAGAGAAAGAAAATTCAGAAGGGATGAGGATGATCAGGAAGGAAGAAAATTCAGAAGAGACGATGATGTTTATGGAGAAAGAAAGAACTTAAGGGATGGGGATGTGCATGGAGAACGAAAGAACTTAAGGGAGGATGATGATAGGGAAAGAAAGCATTCAAAGGATGAAGATGGCCGTGGAGAAAGAAAGCACAGAAGGGATGATGGTTATGAAAGAAAGCAGCGCAGAAGGGATGATGATGATCCTAAAGAAAGAAAGCAGCACAGAAGGGATGATGATGATCGTGAAGAAAGAAAGCAGCACAGAAGGGATGATGATGGTCGTGGAGATAGAAAGCACAGAAGGGAGGAGGAAGAGCGGGGAAACCAAGGTTATGAGAGGGAAAGCCGTGGAGATTACTCCAAGAGAGCCAGATACTAAGGTTCTCGTTCGAGTGAGAGGTGTGAAAGTGACTCACATCTTGAGAATGCTTACTTGCTGCTTTAATATTTGAATTAGATCTATCAGTTTGTCTTATACATTTGCTTTTTAGAGGATGTAATTTGTGGTTGAACTATGTTTCATGCTTGTTCGTTTCAAATTCCGTATTATGTTCTTTTTTTACCAAAATTCTGTATTATGTTGTGACTGGTAGTTTTTATAAAAATAAAATACAAAATCTACTGCAGGTGTTGTATATTTGCAAGGGTGGAATATTGTGAGTGTGTGACTAATATTTGCGTGAAAGAGAACGATTTTCTTTTGCAACGAGATGTGAAGTCAAGAAGGCCACTATAATAGGATAGCGGTGGAATGTTAATCCCTATAATTGATTAGCTTAAACTATAAATAACTTTAGTAACAGGGTGACTAAACCCCAGCCAC
>PYAF01005825.1:162711-175978 GCA_007407185.1 Glycine tomentella | reverse complement strand
GGTATTCTGATCATTTTTCAAACATCCTAGAGTACTTATAGTATTTTCTCCTTAAGATACCCTGCTAGTATGCCTAGGGGTATTTTAGTCATTCCCAAAATGTCCAGGGGCATTTCCGTCATTTTCCTAAATTCTTCTGTACTACTTCCAATTAGTATTTTACCCTATAAATGGACTGAAATTTTGGGGTGTTACAAGAAAGCTATCATATATGGGCACAAAATGAGAAGAAAAATCTTCTCTTGTTCCCTTGATGAATCACGTGAAGCATGGTGTAGAAGGAAGGAGAAAGTTCTTGAATAGCCACTTGGAAAGACAAGCCATAGGATGAATATGAGTGGAAGGACACTTGTACGGCATGGATATGAGTAACATGAAAATGAAGCAAAGATCTCTATCCATTTATCTAGTCTTCACGTGAACCATGTAGAAGATGGGAGAATCTTCATAAAAGTGGACAAGTGGTAGGAGAAACTTCAAGAAATGCCAAGTAAGTGGACACTTGGAAAGGGAGGCTTATGATAAAGACAAGTGTAATGACACTTGTAAGCAACATAATGAATCTTGAAGATTTTTCTTAATAAAGTAAAAGAATCATAATGAATTTAGTTAGAATCTAATGGGATAAGAAATAATTAAGTTAGGATGGAACTAAATGAAGGTAATTAAGTTAGGAAGGGCAAAAATGTCCTTGAATATTAAATTATTTTCTAAACACTATATAAAGGGAGGGGGGGCCTTAAGTGCAAGCCATTCTCAAGGAACTTCCTATACCTCATTCACGTGAATCTCTCCCCCTCACACCACCTTCATTTCATTTCATCCTTCCCTTATTAAAGCCTAAATCAAGTGAGAAGAAGACTTCACTTCTCCTTGAAGATCACGTGTAGAAGAGGCTAGCATCTTTAAGGAAAGTTTGTCAAGCCTTGGAGGAAGAGAAAGATAAAATTATCAAGAGGTTACAAGGTATGTATGGGGAAGCTTTATGCTAAATATAGTTTAAGTGTTGTTTGTGTTTGAATAAGTGTTTGAATGTTCATGTGTTGTTGAGTGTTTCCATGAATCTCTATGAAATTCCATGTGTTGCTGAGTGTTTCTATAAACCTTTGTACATGAATAATATGCTGAGATTCTGTACATGAATATAAAGTTGAGTTCTATACTTTATGTTGAGTTTCTGAGTAAAGTATGTGAGATATAAATTAAAGACTGATGTTGAAAATAAATATGAGATGATGAAAAGAGTTATACCTTAAAGTGAATTAGTCTTATATGTCTCATATGCATATGCCCGACGGGAGTTAGTCCGCATTATTTGCCTCAAGAGGAGGTGTGTCAGGATAGCTGTAGGAACTGAGTTCGAGCGTTCAGATAAGAGAGGTCTGAGATGGGGGGTACTTGGCAGTGGGGAAATCACGCCACCCATGATGATCACATGTAGAGTGGGTGAGAATCCTGTTACAACACTGTGGGACCCTGACTGATCGTTTCAGTTTTGTGCCACAGGGATGGGGCTATCTTGACTGTGGGTATCACATGATAAGAGTTTAAGAGAATCATGCATCATGATAAGAGTCTAAGAGAATCATACATCTTTGAGGATGTTGTTATGAATATCTGCATATTGAATATAATCTGTTGCTTAAATTATGTTTATCATAAACTTACCCAGTGCTTTGTGTTTGTGGTGGACACCTGTCATGACCTCGATTTTATTCGGGCGAGCAAATGAATAGCAAAGAGAGACTATTAGCTGTATACAAGAAGAGGATTTTGTTTGAAGATGTGTTATTTGAAGATGATATGTTTGAAGATGTATTCTTTTGTGATAAAAGGTTTTAGTTATTTGTACTATGTAATAGAGTTGATACCAGTATGTATTTTGTTGTACATCAGATTTATAATAATTAATTAGTAAGGAAAAATCTTTTGTAATCTTATTATATGTTACTTCAGAATTATGAATATTACTCAGTAATGAAAAATTGTGGTTTAGTATTTTTAAGTAAATCGAAAAGAATTTTTCATTAAAAATCAATAATAACAAGATCGTAAGTTGAGGTGTTACAAGGTGGGACAACAGATGCAACAATGAAATTCACAATATCAGTGAACCAAGGTGTGACATGTGATGAATGCAAATGCATCAAATACTCATCAAGGAAATTATCACGAATAAGAAAGGACTCAAGAGGTCCCTCAATCCTACTCAAATGATTAGCAACCAAGTTTTCTGCACCACTTCTGTCCTTAATCTCAATGTCAAACTCCTGAAGAAGAAGCATCCACCTGATCAATCTAGGTTTAGCATCAGGCTTCTTCAATAGGTACTTTAAAGCTGCATGGTCAGTAAAGACAGTGATATGGGAGCAAAGCAAATAAGATCTGAATTTATCTAAAGTAAAAACAATAGCCAAAAGCTCCTTCTCGGTGGTGGTGTAGTTAACTTGGGCTGCATCCAAAGTGCATGAAGCATAAGTAATGACATGGGAGAGTTTATCAACTCTCTATGACAACACAACCCCAAGTGAATAATTAAAGGCATCACATATGAGCTCAAAGGGAAGCTCCCAATCTGGTGGCTGCAAGATGGGAGAAGTAGTAAGCTTCTTCCTCAATCCCTCAAATGCCTCTTTGCAAGGCTGGTCAAACATAAAGTCTACGTCTTTTTGGAAAAGTTTGGACAATGGCAATGCAATCTTACTAAAATCCTGAATGAATCTCCTATAAAAACCCGCATGTCCAAGAAAAGGACGCACTTCCCGCACAGAAGCAGGGTAAGGTAAAGAAGTGATCACATCAATCTTGGCCCTATGACCTCTACTAGAGACCAAATACCCTAAGACTACCCTCATGCACCATAAAATGGAATTTCTCAAAGTTACGAACAATGTTAGTCCTAATACATTGGTCAAGCACTCTAGAGAGACTATCCAAACATGCATCAAAAGAGGAACCATAAACAGTGAAATCATCCATAAAGACCTCCATGAAAGTCTCTAATAAATCAAAAAAGATGCTCACCATACACCTTTGGAAGGTGCCAGGTGCGTTGAATAGGCCAAAAGGCATCCAGGTGTAGGCAAATATGCCAAATGGGCAGGTGAATATGGTCTTATGTTGATCCTCTGGTGCAATATGAATTTGCATGTAACCGGGAAAACCATCAACGAAGCAATAATGTCATTTACCTGCCAACCTCTCTAGAACTTGATCAATGAAGGGGAGAGGGAAATGGTCCTTGCGAGTGCCCTTGTTGAGTCTCCTGTAGTCAATGCAAACTCGCCAACTATTGGCCACTCTAGTCAGAATCAACTCCTTGTCCTGGTTCTTCACAACCGTGATACCTAACTTTTTAGGGACCACTTGGACAGGCGGAACCCAAGTGCTATCTGAGATGGGATAGATGATCCCTGTAGCTAGTAACTTCATCACTTCCTTCTTCACCACATCAAGAATAGTGGGATTCAGCCTCCTATGTGGTTGCCTCACCAGCCTAGAATCATCCTCCAATAGTATTCGATGCATGCAAATTAAGGATTGATTCCAGGGAGGTCAGCAAGTGTTCATCCAATGGCCTTTTTGTGACTTCTCAAAACATGCAACAACTTCTCTTCATGCTCAAGTGACAGGCTGCTAGATATGATGATTGGAAGCTTCTAAGCATCATCTAAATATGCATATTTGAGGTGCTCAGGTAGTGACTTCAGCTCCACAGAAGGTGGCTGAATGGTGGAAGGTAAGGAAAGGTTTGTGCCTGAAGGAATGGAGATAGGAAAATCAGCATTTGTACCTACAACACAATCAGAATCAAGTGCAGAGGAAATATCCACACAAATACTATAGACAATGGCAGAATCATCACAGGTACATGATAAGTGTCGTATTTTAGAACAATCAAAAGTATAATACGACACTTATCTTTTGATCTAAGTAGATTTACTTATAAACTAACCCTAAAACCCAGAAAATTTGAATATAATACTTCTGTAAATATTGTTTTTAATATTTTGAAGAGATTCGTCAAACACACGTTATATTTTGATAGGTTCTGATGACATCCGAAGCTTCCGAAGCCTCAAAGCAAGCAAAAAGGGGCATAAGGATCAAAACTGGGGGTGTAAGAAGCAATAAAGCCTGAGCCCAAAACCTTTGTTCATTGCTAAGCTTTTAAATCGCCTAAACGAGCAATCCATGTGCAAATGGCTCGCCTAGGCGAGTGGCTTTCTTCGACACAAAGGCATTAACTCGCCCAGTCGAGTGGCAGAAGGCAAAAATGCTCGCCCAAGCGAGCTTCAAGTTCCAATAAAGCAACATTAGCTCGCCCAGGCGAGTGACACAAGGCAAAAACACTCGCCTGGGCGAGTGAAAGCAGACAGAAGCCTAAATCTATAAATAGCCCTCCATTGTTGTGAAACCAAGAGGCAATTTTCGAATTTCTTCTTCCTCTAGCAAGTTTTCTGAAGATTAGGTGTTAAGGAAAGTGAGAGAAGTGACAATTAGTGTGGAGACTCTATCGGAAAGAAGTGGTGATGATTCTCTTCATTGATTCTTCCATTAAGGGGATGTTGTTGATAAGTTCCATATATTTGTGAAATTAGGGTTACATTGAAGGCACTTATTATTCATTTTACTAAGAAAATCTATAAAACTTGCCCTAAATCTAGTTAGTTTGTATCTAGTGCTTAGGATGAAGGATATGTTTATATTCTCGAAGATTCATCCAATCCTCTTTTGCATTTTGATATGTTAAAAGGATTTCCGGAGCATACAATCACATAAAGCAAGCAAAAATGGATCATAAAGCAAACATAGGAGGTGCAACAAGCAATTCAGGCCCAACATCCATCAAAGCCCAAAGCATTCTTCAGCACTAAGGCATTAACTCGCCCAAGCGACCACACCATGTGTATTTGGCTCGCTCAGTCGAGCTTCAAGTACCAATGAGATAAACATAAGCTCGCCCAGGCGAGCAAACAAAGCACAAACCACTCGCCTGGGCGAGTAAAGCAGGCATTACCAAAAATCTATATATAGACGACGGATTTAGGAGGAAAGGCATCATTCTTCCTTCAATCTCTTGCTTTCAATTGATTGTGCTTAAGATTAGGAAGCTCTAGTTCAGTTTAGGTAGTTTTAGTAGAGTGCGAGAGGTGAAGGTTATAGGGGAAACCCTGTCGGAGTGAAGCGGAGATGATTTCCTTCATCAACTTTTCTCTTAAGGAGGTTCTCTCCATGGCCGCCTAAGCTTCTCGAGGATTGGAAGTAATCTTCTATCCCTATGTATCTATTTTAGTTTTATATATTGCATGAATCTTTTCTATCTCTTGTTGGTAATTTCATTTTGTGTTTAATGCTTGATTCTACTTGATCAATAGTCTCATGAATTAAAACCCTAAGCTTGACTGGAAAAGTACTCGTAGGGTTTGAACTGAATGAAATTACTTATCATGTTATGTTGCTAGGAATAGGGCTTAACATTTTAATTGCACAAGCACGTGATTTTAATTCTTAATGCTGGGGTGTTTATTTTGATATGCGAGGGATCGATATCTAGTAAATATTCTTATGATTCTCAAATGTGAGGAATTGATTTAGGGCAAAATATGTGTGCATCAATAAGAATAGAAAATGGTTTATGCATGATAAGATTAATTAGATACAAAAAGGATAAGAATGATGAATTCTAATCCTACACTTTTCTTGAATTAAACTCAATTTATTTATTTCCGTATTTTTCATATTCATTATATTTTACGTTCTATTATCACATCAAATGAATTGTTGCTTATATTCTCTGTATATATAAACTATTAAACTGTTAGAGCTATATTTAAATTAACCAAAGTAAACTCAAGTCCCTGTGGAGACGAACTTCTATAAATTTTGTAACTTGCAACGATAAAACGATACGCTTGCCAAAGGTCCTAACAAGTTTCTGGCGCCGTTGCCGGGGATTTGATTCGTTTACTTAGTTCGTTTAAATATAATTTTCAGTTTAGGAGAAATTTTTTCTTTCATTTTTGTTATTTACTTTTGTACAGAAATTTTCTAGTTATACTTTGTTAACCTTGGTGCTTACGGTACCTTTTAGTTTGTTCCTTTTCCTTTATGCGAGGTAAGTTTTCTACAGATAAACCTTTGTTTGATCTAGAGATTACCAAGACAGAAAGGGAAAACAGAAAGAAAAAGAAACAAGAATCCAATAAGCCATCAGGGGAAACTTCGTCTATTGATTCTCCTTCATCCGAAAAACCAATTGTACGTGACAATATGGCTGATCGAGGAGGAGAAGGAAATAGACCACCAAGGAGAACTCTTGGTGACTATGCATACCAACAAGGTCCCAAGCATTACAACAGCATAGTCATCCCTCCTTTCAACAATAAAGTTGTGGAGCTAAAGCCAGCATTACTCAGTCTTATTGGTTCACATCCATTTGCCGGGCTAGACCATGAGGATCCATACACGCACTTATCCACATTCATGGAATTATGCAGTACTATGGGAGCCTCAGACGAAGATGCTGAAGCTGTTTACCTCAGAACTTTTCCTTTTCCCTTGACAGGTAAAGCGAAAACTTGGCTTCAGTCCCAACCAAACAAAAGTTTAAGCACGTGGGACGAGTTGGAGGAGAAATTCATCGCCAGATTCTTCCCTCCATCAATATTTATAAGTGCAAAGTCAGCTATTGCCACTTTCTCTCAAGGTGTAGATGAACCACTCTGTGAGACATGGGAGAAATTCAAATCATTACTACGGAGGTGCTCGAACCACAACTTTGATGATGTTGCACAATTACATATCTTTTATAGTGGTTTGAGGCCGCAGACCAAGATGATCCTTGACGCTTCAGCCGGAGGAACCATGATGTCTACAAGTCCAGAGGAAGCCATAGTGATCATTGACTCCATAGCAGCAAGTGACTACCAATCTCACCATGATAGATCACCTATTCAGAGGAAGGGAATAATGGAGCTAGACACACAAAATGCCATATTAGCTGAAAACAAGCTCCTGACGCAACAATTGGAGGCTTAACAAAGCATATAGGCCATCTTCCTTAACAAATTCAAGGGGATCACAGAAATATCATACAGCCCATCAAGTTCAACAAATCCTTAGGTGTGATTTCTGTGAAGGAGACCATCAGAACGGTCATTGTACAATACTCAGTGATTGTCCACAAGAAGAGGAAGCTCACTACATGAAAAATCAATCCAGACCTCAACAACATTTCCAAGGAAATTACCAAGGGTACAGAGGAGGTCCAGGTTCTAATCAACCTTATAATTGGAGGCAGAATAATAATGCTTATAATGTTCCCACTAACCCTCATTTTGAATTTCCTTCTAATAATTCTTTTGCAAGTTCTTCTAATTCTTTTCTTGGTCCTTCAAATAGAAACCCACCACAGCAAACTCAGTTTGTCCGATTGACAAAGATGGAAGATACTCTTACTCAGTTCATGCAAATGTCCATCAGTAACCAAAAAAGAATACTGAGGCTTCTATCAAAAATCTAGAAGTGCAAGTAGGGCAGCTTGCAAAACAACTGTCTGAGCATGGAGGTGGATCTTTCTCAGCCAATACCCAAGTCAACCCTAAAGAGCAATGTAAAGACATTATCACAAGAAGGGGAACTATGGTTGGTAGGAAAGAGGAAGAAGAAAAGAAAAATGAAGGAAATGTAGAAAAAATGATGATGAAGAAATTGAAAAAGAAAAAGAAAAAGATGAGGAAGAAACAAATGAAAAGATTGAGAGAAAAGTGATGAGTGATGATGAAAAGAAAAAGAGCGATAAAGGCAAAGTTGTCTTAACCCCACCACCAATCCAAACTATGCCATATCCATATTCTCCATCCAAGAAGGCAAAGGAAAGGCAATACAAGCGTTTTCTAGACATTTTCAAGCAACTACAAATAAGTATTCCTTTTTCTGAAGCATTAGAGCAGATGCCAACTTATGCAAAGTTCATGAAGGATCTTCTCACAAAGAAAAGAAGATACACTGATAAGGAGACCATTGAGTTAGATGCAGGATGCAGTGTAATCATCCAAAAGACCATTCCAGAAAAGTCAAGAGATCCCGGTAGTTTCACCATTCCTGTGACTATTGGAAATTTATCAATAGGGAAATCTCTTCTTGACTTAGGAGCAAGCATCAATCTCATACCATTATCAATGATCAAAAGAACTGGGGAAGTAGAAATCAAACCCATAAGGATGACTCTACAGCTAGCAGACAGAACCATCAAGCATCCTTATGGAATTATTCAAGATGTTTTAGTGAAAGTTGATAAATTTTTCTTCACAGTTGATTTTGTGGTGATGGATTTGGATGAAGATAATGAGGTTCCACTGATTCTTGGCAGACCTTTCATGAAAACTGTCAAAGTCTTGATTGATGTAGATAAAGGGAAACTCACTGTGAGGGTGCAAGATGATGAAGTACAGTTCAATGTCCTTGAAGCAATAAAGCATCCCACAGACAAAAGAGAATGCTTTAGAGTCGATGTCCTTGATGAGGTAATTTCTGACTAAAAGATTTATTCACAGGAAGGAAGGTTTGGAGAAGGCATTGACAGAAACAGTCCAAGATAAAGATGAAGATAAAGAAAAAGCAGAATACCTTCATCAACTGAATACCTGTAAAGAGATTCCTTATCATCAATCTCTCTTTGAAGAGTTAAAGAAACAGAAGCTGGAATTAAAGGTATTACCTTCCCATTTGAAATATGTCTTTCTTGCACGTAATTCTGAAAAGCCAGTGATCATAAATGCCAATCTCTCTAAAGAGGAAGAAGAAAAATTGGTAAAAGTATTAAAAGAAAACCACAAAGCCATTGGTTGGACACTATCAGATCTAACAGGTATTAGTTCTTCTTATTGTATGTATACAATTTTGATGGAACAGGACTATAAACCTGTAGCTTAGCCGCAAAGAAGACTCAATCCAACCATGAAAGAAGTTGTCAGAAAAGAGGTGGTCAAGCTACTGGAGGCTGGAATGATTTATCCTATCTCAGACAGTCAGTGGGTAAGTCCTGTACAAGTAGTACCCAAGAAAGGTAGCATGACTGTGATTAAAAATGACAAAGATGAGCTTATCCCAACTCGCACTGTTATGGGTTGGAGAATGTGTATTGACTACAGAAAGCTCAACAAAGCCACAAGAAAGGATCATTTTCCATTACCATTCATGGATCAGATGCTGGAGAGACTTGCAGGTCAGCAATATTACTATTTTCTTGATGGTTATTCAGGATACAATTAAATCAATGTTGCTTATAGGAAAATGTCTTTTGGTCTGTGTAATGCACCTGCCACTTTTCAAAGGTGCATGCTTGCTACCTTTTCTGATCTTGTTGAGAAAAGCATTGAAATCCTCATGGATGATTTTTCAGTATTTGGTACTTCTTTTGATTTATGCCTGTTTAATCTTGATGTTGTTTTAAAGCGATGTATTGAGACTAATCTTGTGCTTAACTGGGAAAAGTGTCACTTCATGGTGACTGAAGGTATTGTTTTAGGTCACAAGATTTCTATGCAGGGCATTGAAGTGGATAAAGCCAAAATTGACGTTATTGAGAAACTACCTCCACCAACCAATGTCAAAGGCATTAGAAGTTTCCTAGGACACGCAGGGTTTTACAGGCGGTTTATTAAAGATTTTTCAAAAATTGCTAAGCCACTGAGAAATCTTTTAAATAAAGAAGTTTCATTTCATTTTGATGATTCATGCTTTAAAGCTTTTGAAACTTTGAAACAAAAACTGGTTTCTGCACCCATAATCACTGTACCTGATTGGACCCTTGATTTTGAAAAATTATATGTGATGCAAGTGATTATGTTGTAGGAGCAGTTTTGGGACAATGGAATAACAAAGTCTTCCATGTCATACATTATGCAAGCAAGGTTTTAAATGAAGCACAAATCAATTATGCAACAACTGAGAAAGAATTGCTTGACATAGTGTATGCTTCAAAAAAATTTAGATCATACTTGATAGGATCCAAAGTGCTGATTTATACTGATCATGTTGCATTAAAAGACTTATTAGTTAAATCTGATTCTAAGCCTAGACTTATTCATTGGGTTTTACTTCTACAGGAATTTGATTTAGAAATCAAGGATAAGAAAGGATGTGAAAATCATGTAGCTGATCATCTGTCTAGACTTACCAGTGAGAAAATAGCCACACAAGATCCTGAAATTCAAGAAGAATTCCCTGATGAAAAGCTCTTCCACATTTCAGAAAGGCCATGGTTTGCAAAGATGGCTAACTTTAAAGCAGTTGGTGCAATTCCTAAAGATTACACTTGGCACCAGAAAAAGAAGTTTCTCAGGGATGCCAGATATTTTGTATGAGATGATCCTTACCTCTTCAAAATTGGAGCAGATAATCTTTTGAGGAGATGTGTAACTCAGGGGGAGGCAAGGAACATCCTATGGCACTGTCACAGTTCACCATATGGAGGCCACTATAATGGAGAGATAACTGCTACAAAGGTCCTACAGTCAGGATTTTATTGGCCTACATTATTAAAAGATGCCAATGAATATGTGAAAAGATGTGATAATTGCCAGAGAACGGGTGGAATCTCCAAAAGAAATGAAATGTCTTTACAAAACATTTTGCAGGTTGAAGCATTTGATTGATGGGGGATAGACTTCATTGGTCCATTCTCATCCTCATACTCAAATGAATACATCTTATTAGCTGTGGATTACGTGACCAAGTGGGTTGATTCAATAGCTGTACAACATGCAGATTCAAAGATAGTTATTCGCTTCTTGAAGAAAAACATACTCTCAAGGTTTGGAACCGCTAGAGTACTGATAAGTGATGGAGAATCACATTTTTGCAATGTCCAATTACAAAAAGTTCTCCAACACTATAATGTCAGACATAAGGTGGCTTCACCTTATCACCCCCAGACCAATGGGCAAGCAGAAGTTTCAAACAGAGAGATCAAGAAAATCTTAGAAAAGACAGTTGTCCAATCAAGAAAAGATTGGTCTCAAAAGCTAGATGAAGCTCTTGGGCATATAGAATAGCCTACAAAGCACCTACAGGGCTTACACCGTTTCAATTGGTTTATGGCAAATCTTGCCATTTACCAGTTGAATTAGAACATAAAGCATTTTGGGCATTAAAATTCCTTAACTTTGATCCTAATTTTGCAAGTGAACAAAGAAAGCTCCAACTTCATCAATTGGAGGAATTGAGACTTTCAGCTTATCCTGGACAAAATGTTTTGTTATTTAATTCTCGATTAAGATTGTTTCCAGGTAAACTGAAGTCCAAGTGGTCTGGACCCTTCACTATCAAGGAAGTGATGACACATGGAGCTGTGACCCTTGAAGACCCAGCCACAAAAAGAACTTGGACAGTGAATGGTAGCAGACTCAAGCCTTATTTAGGTGGTGATGTTGAAAGGCTCACCACTGTGGTACACCTGCAAGAAGCTTGAGCTACAAACGCGTCCAGCTCGTCCAGCTAAGACGACGTTAAAGAAGCACTTCTAGGAGGCAACCTAGTAAGTTCTAATTCTTCTTTTATTTACTTTCTAAATTAACTTAGTAAAATCTAGGTTAAAATATAGGTTATTAGAATCCAAATCCATTAATAAACCACTTTGATTAATGTTCTAGTTATTTTCTAAAAAAAATTGTTGTTTTAACTTGCCCAGGTGAGTAGATCATGCTTATTTTGCTCGCCTGAGTGAGCAAGGCCCTGCAGCTCGAACAGAAAGGTAAAAAAAAATCCAATTTTTACCCAAAAACACAACTGGCATCACTTTCATCTCTTTCACATATGCTTGCTGTGACTTCCTCCCTTCTTCCCTAACTCGCCCAAGCCATTGCATTCTTCAATTTTTCATCTCCAAAGCCAGGTAAGTCCATCATCACTTGTAAATAAATTCAATTTATAGCATGCTATCCTTTAATCTTCTTGTATAAGTATTTTATTTTATGGTTTTCTTCTCAACTTTCAAAACATAAATTAGGTTTAGAAGTTCTGAATTATTGTTCATATTTTGATTGATTAGCTATTGAATATCCTTAATTGGTCTTCTCCTCCTCTTATTTCTCTGAAAATTTGGTGTAGGATATGTGCCATGTAACGCCTCCTTTTACTTTCTCGTGCTTGATTGATTTTAGATGAAATATTGTGACCACTTTGGATTAGGATCAGAGTAGTTATAAATTTTATGAAAATTCTTTTCGTTTGCTTGCACATGTTACTAGTCGTTATATTATAAACGAATTCAGTCCAACAATACAGACCAAAGTACAGTTCATTATACAGTCCCAAATACAAGCCACGCAAAATACAAATCATTTAAATTCTAGCACAAATCATCAACACATCTTCATCATCTTTTCTTCAAAATCCTTCTCAGCTTATGCTCCACTGTTTTCCTGCTCGCCCAAATACATTGGGGTCATCACAGGTGTCAACCACAGACACAAACATAGGGTAAGTTTATGACAAATACAGTTTGAATAAAAGCATATATAAAAGAATATATATCCAGATGGTTATAATAGCATTTATAATATAATATGCACGCATAATTCACCCACAGATTAATTTACATCATCTACACAGCACACGAATTAAATCATATTATCCATTTAACACACAACGAACTCATCAGATAATGCATATAATGCATGCTCATCTTCTTTATATGATGCATGACTGAGATCTCAGGTTCTCAACATCTCATTATTAGTGGCCACATTCAAGATAGCCCCATCCCAGTGGCACACCTATCCATTCAGTCGGGGTAGGGCAGGGGCGCGAATGTCACATCCACCTATGTGATCATCATGGTGGTGTGGTCCTCCCTGAAACACACTACCCCCCAGTTCAACACCTTTGAACGCATGGACTCGGTTTAGCTATCTGACAACAACTCCATGGATTAGCCCCCGCCAGGCATAACTCCACGGATTAACCCCCGCCAGGCATATGCGTATGAAATGCATGAAGGATTCATTTTATCGAGTCTTTAAACTTGTTTATAACTCATGGCATATGCTTTTTAATTAACACATAAAGCTTATTTTCACCATCACATAAAGCTCTATTCAACATCTAAGCATATAGCCATCGTTTAACACAATTCTTGGAATCCATAAATAATCACCATACAGCACAAGGATTCGCATTATTCCATCATCAACATAACACAATTCTTCAAAATCTTATTTATTTCTCAACATCAAAATCATAAACCACCAAGCAACATGTT
>PYAF01005825.1:138898-151079 GCA_007407185.1 Glycine tomentella | reverse complement strand
GAGCAGTCTCTAGGCAGGAGGCCCGAGTAGAGACGTTTCTGCTTGGCTGATGGCAGAAGATCGAGCGTATAGGCTCAGTTTTGGATTATTTTGGTTATATGTGGTACCCTTGAGAAGGGATGGAGTGTGTGTACTCCTGATGATTGTATAGTTCTGTATACCCTCTGTGAGGGCAGTTATTAATTTGTATCACACGCTGTGGTGTGAGTACTGATGTATGTATTTGTACAGAACTAGATATGATACGTATATGAGGAGAGTTCTCCTGAGTTCTTATGTTGTATATTTGATAAATCTGCCTAACTCTGTTAGTATCTGTCTTTATGGTTTATGCGTTATGAGAAACTGGATCAGCAGGGGTTTGCTATATGTGATTTGTGTGTGACTTTTATGAGATTGATGTTATTTCATACATAATGTATCCAGAAAAGCGATTCTGTGCTTCCGCTGAGTTTTATAAACTATGTTTTAAACGTTAAACTGATATTATGAATGATAACACGTCGGAGGCCTACGGGGTGTTACATAAAATAAATTATGCAACTTTCGAAAACTGAAAATCCATTCTAATTCCTTATGTTCTTGTGTCTTTGTGAAAATTTCAGTTGGTATTGGCTTTGTGTTGATTTCCGCCAACTACCCTAGTGAATTGCTTCAAGTTCCATGTGAAATTCATGTATTCATGTTCTTGAAATTTTTCTAATTTTCTAGCTTTGATTCTTGTTAACTTGTGTTAGTGGTGTTTGTTTGTTGTATAACCACTTGTTTTGATTCTAGTCTCATGCCTATGACTGAATTGAGTTGTTAGAAGAAAAATTTTCAATTGTTATACATCATTTCGTGATTCATTAAAATTTCTTTGAGGATTATTGAACTTGTACAAAAATAAAAACAAAGGCTTACAAAATTTTGTGAAAGAAACAAGAAAATTGCAAAAGAAAAACAATTTGTGGACAGCCAAACATTATTGAATTGTGCTTGGAAAATTACAAAGAAAAACAGAATTTAGAAGAAAATCAAAGTTACAAAAGTTATAAGTTCAAATTTCTAATACCACAAAATTAAGTGAACTTGTATGACATGCAATTTAGTGAAATTTTGGCTTCCAACAAATAAATTTGCTTGGTATATCCTCCTTGTGTAGTTTGGTACATCCCATATATGTCCTTGAGTTGTCTCATCAAATTCCAATTAGAGTTGTGCTTTTCTACATTTTTGTTTTGTTGCTTGTATCTTAAAAAATTTCAAGGTTTTGTCTTAGAGTTTTCTTGTTCTTGGACTCTTGAGTCTAGCCCAGAATTGTTTCCTATTTCACTATAGTATCTTAGCTTGATTTGATTAGAAGCTTTTGCTTAAGAATTATAGAGAGCAACAAGAATGGAAAAAGGCAAGAGAGAACATTATAGAAAGAGCCTAGATAAAGTGTGCAAACACGACTGTGAGTGGCAGACACTTAGAGAGTGGTGAGAATTCTCTTATATACTTGTGTTTTTTTGCTAACCATTTCTTTTGAAGGATGAGCTCAATAGGCGATGGGGTTTTGTCATCTAGGACCTCTAGGTTGATGAAAGTCATGACAAAATAAATGGAAGACTTGCAAACCAAAATGGATGCAAGATTTGAGGAGTTACAAAAGATGACTCAAAGGAAGGAGTAGTCCTGATGGTAGTGTGGATGGAGAGGCTCATGGTAGTAGGAGGGTGAGTGAGTATGCTTCCTCTCATGGAGGAAATTATGAAGATGAGAGGGGGGTTTGAAGAGAAAATAATAGGAGACACAATCCTAGGAGGAAAAATAGAGATGAAGAAGATTGGAGGAGAGAAGAGAGAGATGGGAGGAATGGAGGATTGAGTGGAGTGAAAATAAAAATTCCAAAATTCTATGGTGATAATAATCCTGAAGTTTACTTTGAGTGGGAGATGAAGGTAGAAACAATTTTCTCATACCAACAATTTGATGAAGAAAAGAAAGTGATTCTAGCAACTCTAGAATTTGGTGGCTATGCTTTGGTGTGGTGGAATGTTAGACTTTTGGCAAGCGTATCAATTGTCGTTGTAAGTTACAAAATTTATAAAAGTTCGTCTCCACAGGGACTTGTGCTACTCAGTTTATCCAAATAAAACTTAACAGTTTAATAGTTATGTACAACGAGTATGGTCGAAGTTTTGATGGTTTTACGGAAATAAACAAAAATTACGAAAGATTACGAAAGCTAATAAAACGATTTTAACTAAAGAAAAGCGCAGGATTGGGTTTCATCATTCATACCTCGGTATCCAATTAATATTACCATGTATAAATCATTTTCTATTATTATTGATGCACACATTAATTAACTTCAAATCGATTCCTCGCAATCGAGTTCTAAGGATATTTACCGAATATCGATCCTTCGCATACGAAGTAAATAACCCAGCATTACAATCATAATCGCGTGCTATTTGCAATCTAAATGTTATGCTCTATTCCTAGCAACATAACGTAAAGAGTAAAATTATTCAGTTCAAATCCTAAGAGAACTTTCCAGTTAAACTTAGAACCCAATTTCATGAAACTAGTGATCAAGTAGAATCAAGCATTAAGAATGGAATAAAATTACCAATAATGAATAGGAAAGACTTATGCATAAATAAATATTAAAAGAGATACTTAAAAGTAGAAAGATTACATCCAATCCTTTAAGAGAAACTAACAAAACATGGAGAGAACCTCCTTAAGAGAAGAATTGATGAAGGGCCCCATCACCGCTTCTTTCCGGCAGAGTCTCCACATTAAATCTCACTTCTCTCACTTTCCTAACCTACCTAATACTAATATTTAAGAGCCTAAACTAAAGAAAAAGCTTAGAAGAAGCAAGGAAGAGAAGAAAATTGGATTCAAGGGATGATTTTGCCTTGGGGGGGTGCTTGGGTATTGATAGGGGGTGATCTGCTCGAGTTCACTCGCCCAGGCGACCATTTTTGCCTTTGTTTGGTCGCTTGGGCGAGTTAAGACCAACTTGCAGCCCAAGTTGCACGTCCACTTGGCCAATTGAAGGCCCATTTGCAGCTTTAACTCGCTCAGGCGACCAAAATACACTATATTAACTCGCTTGGGCGAGTTAAAGTACCTTCGAAAGCTTCTTTTTGCCTGATTTGCTTTCTGCACCCCCAGGTTTGCTGTTATGAGTCATTTTTGGGTCTGATTTGCTTTCTGCACCTCCCAGGTTTGCTATGTAAGCCCTCCTTGCTTGCTTTGCTTATTCAGAAGCCTCGAAAATCCACAGAATCTATCAAAATACAAAGCACAATTGGATTAATCTTCCAAAATATAAAAACTACATTCATACAAGTAATAAATATAATTTAACTAGGTTTAGGGCAAGTTTATAAGCAAAGTTTTTGAAATCAAAAGATAAGTGCCCATATTTGAAACTTGAATTTAATTGAATTAGGGCACTTATCACTCCCCCTAACCTAGAATCTTGCTTGTCCTCAAGCAAAGTAACTAACACTATAATTAATAGGAACATAGAGGATGAACATGCTTTGTAAAGAATCAACTTTTCAGAGTGATCAGAACATGTTTCAAATTAGTCAACCTTAAGAATTTGGAACAAAAGATGAAATTTTCAAAACCAAATGAGATTAAGATCAATTCACATTTTATTTCTAAAGAACATCAGAGGAAACATATGCTTGATTCAAACAGAGGAAAACCTCTCGAAGGTGTATAATTCTCACAGGTGAGTGTTTAGTCTCAATTCCAACACTGACATGTTATAGATCAATTTTTGCAGTTCATTTCCCATCAAATCAAAATACATATTTATCATGGATCACTAGGACTTTTAGGGTTGGGCCTGTCTTAGAAAGGAATCTTGGTTTTTCTGGATATTCAAAAAGACCTCGAGAATAGGAGAGCAAGTAAAGATAAAACAATTAGATTATCACTTCCTATTTCTTCCTTTTTCTTCCAAGATATCCATGTTTATCAATTTTTTCCATTTCACCCATATACTTTGTACAATACTTTAAAACACAAGGAATTTGTTTCCTTTTTCTTTTTCTTTTCTTTTTTTTATCACATGAATAACATATAGCCACGATTAAAGTCTTTTTCATCGCATGAGCTACCCAAAAAGTTTTCATCAACAAAATATTTCCCTTTTTGCTCTCCTAACCTAAGGTAAGGTAAGGAATTCTTATCCTAGGATAGGGTTCCAATAAATATTAAGTGTTTGGCTCAAAAGGGTTTCCAAATGGTGAATCATTATATATACGTTTGGGATAGCTTTTTGGCCAGTGGCTTAAAAAAGTTGTTCAAAAAAGAAAGAAGGCCTGAATCATATCCATGCATCATATGTTATGACAATTAGAAATTCATGCAAAATCAATTACAAATCATTCAGTGCAGACACTCAATGTAATTTATGTGGTGGCACACAGTCACTAGGTTTGAGGTCTGTTTTCATGTTCAAATCAAATCAATGTTTCGAAAGATGTTATTTATCAATTCCATGTAAAAATATCTTGCATTCATTTTGATATTTGAAATGCCATTCATTTATTTTCATTCTCAAAGTTTCCAAAATCATTTTGTGGTGTTCTGATCCAAAAAACAAGTTTCAAAATATTCATATCTATTCATTCTTTTCAAAACATGTTATATCAGTTAAGCCCCAAAAAGATTTATACAACTATGTTAACAAAACACCTCTGTGTACAATACCAAAAAGAATTATAAAAGCACACAACTATTTAAGCAAACATAATAACTAAATAAAAAAAAGTGTTGAATTTAAATTACAAAGCAGTAAAGAAATTTAAAACAATGTCACTGATTTTTGAAGATCATGGCTGAGGAGCTCGATGTCCTCCATTCAGATAATCAACAGGATCTACCACGTTTTTCTTCTTCACCTGCTTTGCTACTTCCTAACAAAATGGACCTGTATCCAAGTTCTAACAAAACAGATGATATTTTCAAAAAGATAAGATATAATTTTTTTTAAGAAAAGACATATAACATTAAAACAACAAAAATAAAAAAAACACTGGGTTGCCTCCCAAGAGCGCTTCTTTAACGTCATATTAGCTGGACGCCTTTGTTATGGTTCTGGCTCCCAGCAATTGGACAATAATGATGAGCCTTTGACTTTTGTATTTTCCTCCAATATTTTCACTAGTTTCTTTTCTTTTTCAGAGAGCATTGCTTTATTGATAACTGGTTTCTTTAAATTTCCTGCAAGGAAAAAATTGTTAGCATGTGGAGGTACTGCGTTTACCTTTATTGGTGATTCTTGATTTTTCTCTTCCTCTAACAATTCCGCAAAGACAGTTTGCTGGTAAGGAATTTCCTTGAAAGCATCTGGTTGTTGGAGATGATCTAAACTATTTTCCTTTTCAAATTCACTCATCTCCTTCAATGCTTCAGTTGATATTTTCTCTGAACGATCTTTTCCTTGAACCAACTTTTTGGAGTCAGAAATTCCTCCATTCAAGACATCCACTCTAAAACATCCTCTTGATTCTTTTGGATTTCCTGAAAAAGGTCCACTGCTATGCTCAAATATTTGTTTTGCAAGCTGTCCAACCGGAACTTCAAGATTTTTAATGGAAGCCTCAGTGTTCTTTTGATTTGAAATGGACATCTGCATAAACTGAGTTAGAGTATCTTCTATTTTTGATATTCTATCAGGCTGAGCTTCTTGTTGTTGTTGTGGTGGAACCCTATTTGAAGAACCTGCATAAGAGTTGTTAGAAGGACCTGCAAAAGAAGAGTTAGTTGGACCATAATATGCATTATCATTTTGTTGCCTCCAGCCATAAGAACTTGGGCCTTCTCTATGGCCTTGGTAATTTCCTTGGAAGTTCTGTTGAGGTCTGGTCTGATTTTCCATATAATAAGCCTCTTCTTCTTGTTGGCAACCATGAGGTGCTTGTTGAATTTGTTGAGGAAGTTGGCCTATCTGTTTTGTTAAGGCCTTTAATTTTTGAGTCAAGAGTTTATTTTGAGCTACAATTGCATTCTGAGTATCCAGCTCAATTATACCTTTTCTTTGAATCGGAGATCTATCATAATGAGACTGGTAATCACTAGCTGCTATGGAGTCAATGATTACTATTGCTTCCTCCAGGCTCTTTGACATGATCGTACCTCCAGCTTAGGCATCAAGAATCATCTTTGTTTGAGGTTTCAAACCATTGTAAAAATATGTAATTGCGTAGCATCATCAAAGTTGTGGTTTGGGCACCTCCATAGTAAAGATTTGAATCTCTCCCATGATTCACAAAGAGATTCATTAAACCCTTGGGAAAAAGTAGCAATTGCTGATTTTGCGCTTATGAATCTTGATGGAGGAAAGAATCTGGCAATGAATTTCTCCTGCACTTCTTCCCAAGTGCTAAGACTTTTGTTTGGTTGAGATTGAAGCCAAGTCTTTGCCTTACCTATTAAAGAAAATGGAAAAACTCTGAGGTAGACAGCTTCAGCATCTGCATTAGAGGCTCCCATGGTACTGCACAGCTCCATGAAGGTTGAAAAATGAGTGTATGGATCTTCATGATCTAGTCCAGCGAATGGATGTGATCCAATAAGACTGAGTAATGCGGGATTTAATTCCACAACCTTCTTACTAAAAGGAGGAATGACTATGCTGTTGTAATACTTTGGTCTTTGTTGATACGCATAGTCACCAAGAGTCCTCTGTGATGGTCTATTTTCTTCTCCCCCTCCTTTATCAGCCATAATATAAATTACAGGTGGCTTTACTGGTGAAGGAGAATCAAAATAGAAGAAGATTTACTCGGTAGATTTTTTATTGTTTTGTTTCTTTTCTTTTTTGGTAATTTCTAAATTTAATAATGATGTATCTGCAAGAAATTTACCTCAAAAAGAAAAAAGGACAAACTTGCAATAATTCGTAAGTACCGAGGTTAGGAAAAATAAAACAAAATAAAACACAAGAGAATTTATACAAAATTAAAATAACGAAAACAAAGAAAAAGTCCTATTCAACTGACAAATTAAATTTGAAAGAACTGAGTGAGCGACGCAAGTCCCTGGCAACGGTGCCAGAAACTTGTTAGACTTTTGGCAAGCGTACCAATTGTCGTTGTAAGTTACAAAATTTATAAAAGTCTGTCTCCACAGGGACTTGTGCTACTCAGTTTATCCAAATAAAACTTAACAATTTAATAGTTATGTACAACGAGTATGGTCGAAGTTTTGATGGTTTTACGGAAATAAAGAAAAATTACGAAAGATTACGGAAGCTAATAAAACGATTTTAACTAAAGAAAAGCGCCAGATTTGGTTTCATCATTCATACCTCGGTATCCAATTAATATTACGATGTATAAATCATTTTCTATTATTATTGATGCACGCATTAATTAACCTCGAATCGATTCCTCGCAATAGAGTTCTAAGGATATTTATCGAATATTGATCCCTCGCATACGAAGTAAATAATCCAGCATTACAATCATAATCGCGTGCTATTTGCAATCTAAACGTTATGCTCTATTCCTAGCAACGTAACGTAAAGAGTAAAATTATTCAATTCAAATCCTAAGAGTACTTTCCAGTTAAACTTAGAATCCAATTTCATGAAACTAGTGATCAAGTAGAATCAAACATTAAGAACGGAATAAAATTACCAATAATGAATAGGAAAGACTTATGCATAAATAAATATTAAAAGAGATACTTAAAAGTAGAAAGATTACATCCAATCCTTTAAGAGAAACTAACCAAACATGGAGAGAACCTCCTTAAGAGAAGAATTGATGAAGGGCCCCATCACCGCTTCTTTTCGACAGAGTCTCCACATTAAATCTCACTTCTCTCACTTTCCTAACCTACCTAATATTAATATTTAAGAGCCTAAACTAAAGAAAAAGCTTAGAAGAAGCAAGGAAGAGAAGAAAATTGGATTCAAGGGATGATTTTGCCTTGGGGGTGCTTGGGTATTTATAGGGGGTGATCTGCTCGAGTTCACTCGCCCAAGCGATCATTTTTGCCTTTGTTTGGTCGCTTAGGCGAGTTAAGACCAACTTGCAGCCCAAGTTGCACGTCCACTTGGCCAATTGAAGGCCCATTTACAGCTTTAACTCATCCAGGCGACCAAAATACACTATATTAACTCGCCCAAGCGAGTTAAAGTACCTCCGAAAGCTTCTTTTTGCCTGATTTGCTTTCTGCACCCCCAGGTTTGCTGTTATGAGTAATTTTTGGGTCTGATTTGCTTTCTGCCCCTCCCAGGTTTGCTATGTAAGCCCTCCTTGCTTGCTTTGCTTATTCGGAAGCCTCGGAAATCCACGGAATCTATCAAAATACAAAGCACGATTGGATTAATCTTCCAAAATATGAAAACTACATTCATACAAGTAATAAATATAATTTAATTAGGTTTAGGGCAAGTTTATAAGCAAAGTTTTTGAAATCAAAAGATAAGTGCCCATATTTGAAACCTGAATTTAATTGAATTAGGGCACTTATCATGGAACCAAATTCTAATGGACAGGGAGAGATTAAGGAGAGAAATAATACATGGCTGGAATGACTTGAAGAGGTGTTTGAGAGAAAGATTTGTTCCCACTTATTATGCAAGAGAGGTCCACAACAAGCTCCAAAGACTATTCCAAGGCTACAAGAGTGTTGATGAATACTATAAAGAGATGGAATTGATGACCATGAGGGCTGAAATTGTGGAGGTCCAAGAAGCAACCATTGGTTCCTTCATGGTTTGAATAGCTAAATTCAAGATGTGATGGAGCTACATTCTTATGCTACAATTGAGGAGCTAGTCCAAAAATCTCAAAGTGTGGAGCAACAACTAAAGAGGAGAAAAGCTTCCAAATTCTCCAATGGAGCTGCAACTTCCAGCTGGAAGAACAAGCCTAAAAGAGAGATTTCTCATGTGAAAAATAAAGAAGAAAAGGTGGAGAGCTCAAGCAAAAAAATTGTGGATCCAACTCCAACAAGATCAAGCAATATCAAGTGTTTTAAGTGTCTTGGAAAGGGTCACATTGCTTTCCAATGTCCCAACTATTGGATATAGGGGGAGCTGGAAGATGACCAAGGCAAGGATGAAGATGTTGCTTTAGAGTTTTAGCTTTCTACATGCCAATCAAATTGAAGGCATTTGTAATTTGTCTAGTTATTCAAGAGGCTTGCCTTGTGATACTTGCATTGCATGAGCATATTCATATACATGCATTCATGACTAAATAAAAGCATTCAAGATTACATGTTTGCATTTGAAAAGGAATTATCATGGCTTTGGTTTTGAAAATTCAAAATATGCACTACCTTAATCAATTACATGCAATAAGTAATCGATTACTTGCTTGTATAATTTATGGAAAAGCCATGAATAACATTTTAATCAATCACAAGTAAATCGTAATCAATTACATAGCTTTATACAAAACATAGCATGACTGCCTTAATCGCTTACCACTTACTATAATCGATTACTAAGGTAAGTCTTAATACAAAGCATAACATGACTGCCTTAATCGATTACCTTAATCGATTACCACTTACTGTGATCAATTACCAAGGCTAAATACAAAATATAACATGACTGTCTTAATCGACTACCACTCATCTGTAATCGATTACAAAGGCTTATTATATAACTGAGACAGACTGATTTAATCGATTATGTCATGGTTTAACTGATTATATTGTTCATGAAAGTTTTCCAGATTGTCTCAAGAACATTTTAATCGATTACCTGATATATTAATCGATTACACTTACGTATTGATCGATTACAATATGTTAAATATGTTTTCTATTTAAAGCTTTTGGGTCTATGCTTTTAGCAATAGCATACAATCAGAATTTACGAATTACTCAATACTTTCTAAGCTTTCAAACGTCCAAGAAACAGATTTTTTGAGTGATACATTTCTTGTTTGAGATCAAAGATTACATGATTCATTAATGATGACGTGTTAAGACAATATTCTTCAAAATAAATTCAAGAGAGTTGCATTATCAACTGCTGAAGCGAAATATATATCAGTTGGAAGCTGCTGTGCACAAAGCTTGTGGTTGAAGCAAGAACTACAAGATCAAAGATTACATGCTTCATTAATGATGACGTGTTAAGACAATATTCTTCAAAATAAATTCAAGAGAGTTGCTTTATCAACTGCTGAAGCGGAATATATATCAGTTGGAAGCTGTTGTGCACAAAGCCTGTGGTTGAAGCAAGAACTACAAGATTTTGTTGAGTTAAAGGAAATACCCCTGCTTTGTAATAACACTAGTGCAATCAACATATCCAAGAATCCAATCATGCATTCAAGAACCAAACATATTGAGATAAGGCATCATTTCCTCAAAGTTCATAGATACTTTAAATTAATTGGTTGACATCTTTACAAAACCTTGGGCAAGAGATAGGTTTTATGCACTTAGAAACATGTTAGGCATACTTGATGAATCCAACATATGTTAGCATGTCATTTAATTGCCTTTCTACTTGATGATTCACTAGATAAATGACCATACATAAAAAATGCATAAAAAAGAGTTTCATGCTGCATAATCACTGTTTATTCGGCATAATAGACTGGAATAATTGATTACAACATGGGATAATCGATGATTTGATGATTGAAAGCTGTTTTAGAAACTAATCTTTGCTTATGTAATCGATTATGCCCTATTTTAGTTCTATCCAGAAAAGATGCACGCGCTGGAGTAATCGATTACCCAATGGATTAATCGATTACTTATGCCTGAAAAGCTTTCTCAAAAAACAAATCTAGACTTGAGTAATCAATTACAAAGAATGATAATCGTTACACTATGTTACTCTGAGCTATGTTCTCTGGAGTAATTGATTACACAATATGGTAATCAATTACTGTGTGTTGTTTTGATTTGTGTTCTCACTGGAGTAATCGATTACACTTCGTTTTAATCGATTACACCATGTAGCATAGTCTCTGTTTGGCTACGAATTAATCAATTACTGACTCTCATAATTGATTACACATGGCGTTATTGCAACTTCTGTAGATTTCTTGGAAACCTAAACTGCTATATCTTCACATAAATTCAAAATTCAAATTTGTAACTGAGTAATTGAGCTTCTGGGTACTCGAAATAGCTATTTCACAAATTTAAAATTCAAATTTGAACCCTTAAAATTCATATAAATACAGCTTTTCACTAGAGAGAAAATCACACCTAAAATTCATCTTTCTACTCAGTACTATATGAAATTTCTGAGTTCTCTTCTCTCTCTCAAGCCTAAGTTCTACCCATTCTCTATTTCCATTCTACATAGTCATGTCTACCTTAAAGAAATCCAAAACCAACAAAAGGAAAGCTAAGGAATCCTCCAATCATGCTGGAAATAGGCTGAATCATTAGTTCCCAGAGGAAAAAGATAGAATGAACTACATGCAATTCATTGCCACCAAGTTGGTTATGGGTCCTAAGTATTTGGACCTCAACTGGTTCATCAATGAGGGATTTCAATTCCCTGCCTTTCTTGATGTCCAAGGATTAAAGAAATTCCTTGAACTTAAGGGTACATTCTACCTTGAATTAGTGAAAGTGTTTTATAACTGTGCTAAAGTTAGCATGGATGGAACTATTCGCTCTCAAGTGAATGGTGTGCCTGTGGTGATTGATGAAGAATTTTGGTTTGTTGTGGCTAGAATCTCCTCTGCTGGATGAGGAGGTTTGATGAAGAAATTGGGGGATACAACAAAATTGAAACATACAAAGGTATGTTGTCTGATCCCCAAGCATGACTGAAAACAAGACTAGGAGTGGGGAATATGACTGTAGAAGATAGGTTACTACACTATATTATAACCTATATTCTTACCCCAAGGTCTACAAAACATGCCCAAATCACAGATGATGATTTGCAGTTTGTATATGGCATGAAGACCTTGATAACCGATGTCGTATCTCTTCAAAACAATTAAACTACGCTAATTCTGTAGCACATGATTAACCTAGGTTGTAACGCCCGACCACTTGCAGGATCAACGACTGTCCCTACATACCAACACAAGACTTTTCAGTGTGCTTTGTCCTCACTCACACACTTCCTGAGAAACTTCCCAGGAGGTCACCCATCCCAAGATTGCTCCAAGTCAAGCACGCTTAACTGTGGAGTTCTTATGTTATGGGCTACCGAAAAGTAGATGCACCTTGT
>PYAF01005825.1:127578-138798 GCA_007407185.1 Glycine tomentella | reverse complement strand
ACTTCCCAGGAGGTCACCCATCCCAAGATTGCTCCAAGTCAAGCATGCTTAACTGTGGAGTTCTTATGTTATGGGCTACCGAAAAGTAGATGCACCTTGTTGGTATAGGTAGTACCTATTAAATCCTTTAAGTTATCCTCAACTGTACAGTCCCATACCTGCACAGCCTCTGGATCCCTCTCGTTCGGGTGTGTATTCGGTTCATTCAAGTACCCCTCCCGCTGGAAGCCTGCCACAAGTCGCTCCTTGTCCGTGCCTCACTGCACCGACGATCACTCCCCGCCCTCGTCAGTGCCCTGGATGTTACATAGGACGACTCAGAGACACGATCAATATGGTTCCAACTTCAATTCACTAATAAACAATTGAGATTTTTTGTCAAACAGTTTGCATGCGTTTAATAATAATTGCAAAATTGCAGAAAAACATATAAACTAATGCGAATTGATAAGATGTATTGTAAAACAGATTAAAGAGCATCAATCCAATTCACCAAACCAAGCAATGATAATTATCATAGTTCTCAGATAATGATTCTGTTATGAAAGTTCATTCAATTTCATTAGAAGCAGTTCAATTGAAGTAACTCCTAAATTAATTGAAATCACAACCTAATTGAAATATCATTCAACTAATATGTGATTAAAATTCATAATTAGGAAATGAATCCATAACCTAATCCGTTTTCAATCCTAAACACATTCCTAATCATGAAAACTGAATAGATGATTGAAGAAGAAAGTGAACATTCACACAGAATTTGAAATACTAAATCAGAACTCAAATTCCCTTTTGCTTGGATTGGATCCTTGGATTGATTGATTGTTTAGCCTTCCATGATCATCATCAATGGAAGAACCACAAAATTAGTGCACGAACATGGAAGAACAGAAAACAAAAATGAAGAACAATTGAGAGAAAAGGTTTTAATTCTAGAAATTTCTAAAGTGTAACGTAAATTCTGTTTTTTTGCTAAAATGTAATATATATTTCACTAACTAATTGCACTAGCATATAGTGACTAAGTCAGAAAGAAATAATGGACCATGAGCAGGCCCATCTAAACTTATTAATTATGTTAATTACACTAATAAAAAATCCAACTCACAGCCCAAAATTCAAGTGCAGTGTCTCTAACTTCCAAGCCTAAAATGACCCTCCAAATGACAGAATTGGCCTCAGCTTATCTCTGACAAACTTGTATAGATTTTCCTTATCTTTCCAAGGACAACTATATGCTTCATTCGGAGTTCTGTAGAGCTTTATAGGTCAGGTCCTACACAAGGAAGATAGGTCAAGTGAGCATAAAATCCAAAAATAAGCAACAAATAGCAATTAAGCCCACTTGCTTGTCTAAGACAAAAACTGAATTAGAATGAGAAATTAAAAGTCCAAGAGAAGTCAAATAAGCTAAAAAGAATATAAAAGTATTTAACTAAAAACACCCAATCAGACCTCAACTCAGATCATTTGGGTTCTTGTGTTTGTTGAAATCATGATGAAAGCTTCAAGGCTAATCAGCTATCACTTCCCCTTATGCTGTGCTTATCTCTAGATTCATTGACTATTTTCATATTGATGTCTCAAATGAGGTGGTTAACAACACAACAAACATCACCAACCTCATTAAGGACAAGCATCTCAACAAGCTTGGACTCATTAAGACTCCTTATGGATGCCAAATGGCTAAACAACAACCCCAAGCTATAGGTGCTGAAGGAGAACTGATGAACAAGAAGTGGCTTAAGAAGACCTTGCTCAACAAGAGTACTCTCCATTTAAATCTTTAATGATTCAAAAGATGGATGTTCTTCTGACATTACATCATGAGCATAGGGCTGAGACCAACTCATCCTTACGTCACAAATTGTGTTTCTAGGTTTTGGAGTAGGTGCTCAAGGAGTCCAAGTGGATCAAGAGAAGGTGAAAGCCATAATGGAGTGGCTAACTCCAAAAGGGGTGAAGGATGTGAGAAACTTTCATGGTTTAGCTCGCTTTTATAGGAGATTTGTCAAGGACTTTAGTACCATTGCTTCTCCTTTGAATGAATTGATGAAGAAAACCGTGAGCTTTTCTTGGAAGCAAGAACATGAAATTGCTTTCCGAACATTGAAGGACAAGTTGTCTCATGCACCTATTCTTGCATTGCCTAATTTTAATGCTTCCTTTGAATGGTGCATGTTTGAATTATTTTAGTGAGAAATTGAATGGTGCATGTTTGAATTATTCCACTTATGATAAAGAGTTGTATGCACTTGTTAGAGTCTTGCAAGCTTAGCAACATTATCTTTTACCTAAGGAATTTGTGATACATAGTGATCATGAATCTCTTAAATATTTGAAAAGCCAAGGCAAACTGAACAAGAGACATGCTAAGTGGGTTGAGTTCATTGAGCAATTTCCTTATGTTATTGAACACAAGCAAGGCAACTTAAATGTGGTAGCGGATGCCTTATCAAGGAGGCATTGTTTGATTTTTATGCTGGAAAGTAAATTGCTTAGTTTTAATCACATAAATGAATCGTATGCAACTGATCATGACTTTTCTAGTATTTTTGCTTTGTGTGAGAAGGGGGCTTATCAAGGATATTTTAGACATGATGGTTTCTTGTTCAAGGAAAAGAGACTATGTATTCCTAAAAGCTCTTTTAGAGAACTTGTTCAAATTTTAATGAAAACTCCATTAATTTGATTGTGAAAATGGTAGTAAATTTTTTGCGATAATACAATTATCATATAACTGAACAAATACATAAATGGATAATATGGATGTACATTTAAAACATAACATATCATTCACATGTCAGAACATAATCTAGTTGTATTTACAAATATTTATATTTGGAATTACATGACCAACAAAAGAATCAAGGGACTAACTAAGAAAGAGTTGATTAACACAACTCTTTTCCAAAAAGAATTCCAACGTTATCACGTTGGTTCGGCGGCTCTAACCAAAAAGAAGATCTCCCTCCAAGGTCACCTATTGCTGCCCATCTGCTCCCACGAACGAAAGTTCGCGATCATCACAGGTACCAACCACACGGTACAAAAATTGCAAGGGTGAGTTTATTATATAAAACCAACAAGCATCAGATAACAAAAATTGGAAAGGAAACCACATTAACAACCACAATCATTACCAAATGTTTATCAGTCCAATACACACTCAGCAAACCCATCATCCAATTCACTTCACAACTCAAACAACCATGCTCAGAATGATGCGTGCACCTGACTCATCTCTCAGAGTGCAATGTGATACCATCCTTATGGAAATAGCCTCTCTCAGGAAAATGATGCAGTCGCTCGTGGAGGTTACCCTATCGTGCACCGGTCGCTCCCCCAATGGTGATCAGCCTTGAGTCACAAGGGAGTTCCAAACAGAGTGATGCCCCCTAGTACCCCTGTACTTACTGCCACTATTCTATTTCCATCCATGAAATATGAAGTATGAACATGGGAACCATCAATGCAATGACATTGGATAGATAGGGATCAAAATTTTAACAATCCTTTTCTCTCTTGGAATGCTTAAAATTCTTAAACCCACCCTTGCAGGGTTATCCAATCATGCACCTCCCATGTACATACACAATATCACTGAAAATATAATGAAAACTTATGCAAATAACCAAGAGGGGGGTGAATTGGTTTTACCTCAGAGTTTTAAAAAATCCTTTTAAAAATGTAACAGCGGAAGTCTTTTAGAAGGATCACATCAATCTAAAAAATCAATTAGGAAAACAGTTTACTTCTCCAATCAATTTACTCCTGTGCAATGATCAAGTTTGTATGACAAGTAATTTGTATACTTCAAGAATTAAATGCAAGACAAACTGAAATATAAAAGCACAAAAGGTTTATACTGGTTCACCTGTCAACCCTCCGTAGAAGATGATAACTAGACTTTCTTGAAATCTTTCTTTAAGAGCAAGCTTGAGAAAACTTTGATCTATGAGTTACAACACTTAGAACTCACGTAGATCCCATTAATACTCAACAACTATGATTATCAACCTTGATTCTGACTTGGGTACTCAAGAGAATTGTAGGAAAAGGTTTTTACTAATTTGTACGCTTTGGGTATTAATTCTCTCAATGAGACTCAGATTTTCTATTTAAAAAAACTGTTTTAACTAACTGTAATCGATTATTTTAACTATTGTATCGATTAATTTAACCAGATAATCGATTAAAGTGTTCATCAGGAATCTGGAAATTTGTCACGAACAATTTAATCGATTAATTCGTCTTGTAATCGATTACTCCAGATGAACCAAGTTTTTCAAAGCACTCAGTAATCGATTAAACAACCAAACAATCGATTAACACAGACCATGCCTAAAACTTGACAATGCATATTTAATCGATTACGAATATCTAGTAATCGATTAAACCAGATGAACATGTTGTGTAAAATTATGCAGAAGCTCTGGTAATTGATTAAATACCCAAATAATCGATTATCACATGAAGTTCCAAAAACTGTGAAGAGCTTATTTAATCGATTACGATTAAGTGGTAATCGATTAACATGTTCGTAAGGCTTTTACCAGAAACCAACACAAGCCTGTAATCGATTATGATTATTTTACCAAAGTAATCGATTAAAGCAGTGAGAAATTGTTTTACACAATTTCTAATAGCCCTTATGAATCATTACTTGATTGATTAACATTATATGATTAATTCTCATTATATGAATGTATGAATGCATGAATATTGAGGATTATAAAGTTTTATCTTGATTGACCAAGCTTAGAAACAAATTACAAATGCCATCAATTAAGATTGGGCATGTAAAACACCAAAACCATTTGCTTCTTCAACCTGGAATCCTATGCTTCAGCTTCTTGATTCTAACAATCACCGGAAAAAACCATGGATAGATAGGGACCAGAATTTTAAACAATCTCATTCTCTCTTAGGATGCTTAAAATTCGCAAGGTTATCCAACCGGTCAATGTACCCAACGTGGACATACACAATATACAACCATAGGAACCATCAATGCACTGACTATGGATAGCTAGGGACCAAAATTTTAAATAATCCCATTCTCTCTTAAGATGCTTAAAATTCGTAAACCTACCCTCGCAAAGTTATCCAATCAGGCACCCCCCATGGTATTCATGTATATCCACATCACACAATGACATTGTTCACATCAATATTATTTCTCATCAATGTCATTATCAATATCCACATCATGTCATCTCAATGTCATCAATAACATCAACGTCATTTCATTTCAACATCATCATCAAGAATATTCTAAATTAAAGAGGATGACTACAATATATAAAACATACTCTTATGCCTATTTAAAAATTTAATAAAGAATTGAATAGGAGGACGCATTATAAAATTTTGGATAGAGTCTCCTCTGTAATTAAGACTTTTTTCAAAAATCCAATCATTACAACAACAACATTAATCACAGTTTTATCCATCAACAAGAAAATTCATCGCATTCCATTAGTTAAAAACATAATTTTTCTTGAAAATGAGCACATATAGGAACAAACACACATCAATCATAAATACACCGCATCCCATTAGTTAAAAACGTAGTTTTTATTGAAAACTAGCACATAGCAGGGACAGACCGTTATCATCATAGTTGGACTCCCTGGCCCCCAACTATGGTATCAAAACTGTAACCAAGAAATAAACTCCCCTTACCTAACTAGGAGTTCTCCCTGTTATAGCCTAGCGGTGTTGTTTTTTTATTCTTCGAATACGCGTGCTTGTCCAAACGCAGAGCTCTACATATCAAATTGAAGATAATTTAGTGTAGAGTTCAAAGGCAAGGTCAAAATTAACATTTGGGGTCAAATACCCACTCAAATCGAAAGGGGCTAAACAGGGTTTTGAGAGTTCACATCAAAAGACATCATTTTGAAATTCCAATCACACCAATGTGACTAGGACTCAACAAGGATCACAGAAATAACATCAATTTCATAAAATGAGACTTTTACAACATCTCATTTTCAAATGGTTTTTTAAAGGATGTGTAAAACTCCCAATAACGGTACCCAAAAATCCAACAGACACTAAGAGAAGCTTAAACTAGCTAGAAGAAGACAAAAGAAACCAAGAAAGAAGGATTTGGAAGCTCCGTTCTCTACCAAAACTTCGAGAAATGTTTCAAAGATTCCGCTCCAATGAAAGTGTTCCTCTTCGTGTGGTGGTTCAACAGCAAGAAATGGCGGCTCATGGCGGTCATCGGTGGTCTTGGGTGATGGTTTGGGAGAGGAATAAGGCCATGTTTTCATCATTTACGCTGCTAGTAATATTTAAAACTGACTTGACTCGCCCAGGCGAGCTAAAATAAATTCGCTTGGGCGAGTCGACCCAATTTTAAAATTTCTGATTTAGTGAAAAATTAAAATTAATATCTGGCTCTTAAGATGTTATTTCACCAATCCCAACGGTCAAAAGTTTCATATGTGGGTTAGGAGACTACCTTTAAAATTTTAAGGCGATCCAACGGTGCAGAATGGTGATTTTACTAAAATAGGTTTTTGGGTCAAACTCGAAATTACACAATTTCAACGCAGCTCCAACAACTCCACATAACTTGACATCTACACCAAATAATTGTGCATGGATAATTCGCATAACATTTCAACTAATCTAGACTAGTAAAATAATTAAACGATCACAACAAATACACCAAATATCTATTTTCAATTATCAAAATTTCAGGGTGTTACATCTTCCAAGATCCAAGAGGGGAAAGGATTCTATCTTTGTTGTTGTTGATAGGTTCTCAAAGATGGCGCACTTCATTCCTTGTCACAAGAGTGATGATGCTTGTGAAGTAGCCAATATTTTCTTCAAAGAAGTGGTGAGACTGCATGGATTTCCAAAAAGCATTGTGAGTAATAGAGACACAAAGTTCCTTAGCCATTTTTGGAAAACATTGCGGGGTAAGCTTGGTACAAAACTCTTGTTTTCATCAACTTGTCACCCATAAACGGATGGCCAAACAGAGGTGGTAAATAGGACATTGGGACAACTCCTTAGATGCTACATCAAGGGTAATTTGAGAACGTAGGATGAGTGTCTACCTCACATTGAGTTTACTTACAATAGAGTAGTTCACAAGACTACTTCCTTATCTCCTTTTGAAATTGTTTATGGCTTTAATCCTGTAACTCCTCTTGATTTATCACCATTACCTAAAACTTCTCCCATGATTAATCATGATATTTTGTCTAAAGCTTCTTATGTTAGGAAAATGCATGAAAAGGTAAAGGCACATGTGGAAAGGAAAATGGAACAATATGCAAAACAAGCCAATAAGCACAAGAAACAAGTGTTCTTTAATGAAGGAGATTTGGTTTGGCTTCATTTGAGGAAGGATAGATTTCCTCATGAAAGGAAATCCAAGCTCCAACAAAGAGGAGATGGACCTTTGAAGATTTTAGAGAGGATCAAGAACAATGGTTACAAACTTGAGTTGCCTAGTGAGTATGGTGTGAGTAATATTTTTAATATTTGTGATCTTTCTTTGTATGATGTAGGTACAAGTGAGGAAGCAAAATTCAGGTCAAGTTCTTTTCAAGAATGAGGGGATGATGGAGGTCCATTGCAAGCTAAAGGTCTAGAAGGAGAGCTTGAAGCACTTCCTTTCGTGAGCTTTAAAAGACCCATAACTAGAGCTAGAAACCAAGCCCTTCAAGACCACATCAAGGCTAACTTGGACAAGCATGAAGAAGCACACCAACTCAAGGATAACAAGGGCTGGATTTTGATGTCTCATGTTCAATTTAATTCAATAAATTTCAGCACTTGTTAGTAGCAAAAATAGTTGTAATAAAAAGGCTTTTTAGTGCATTTGTGTAAAGCTATGTGATGTATGTTTAAACCCATTAGACAAGAATTTTCCCAAATCTACCTTGCAATGAAACTCAATCTTCAAGCAACTTTCAAGAACACACAAGTTGTCCAAGTTTTCATGAAAATGTATGGCTAGAAGCTTTCTTTAATGGCAGCAATGGAAGATAGAAGAGAGGTTACGGATGAAGATGGAAGACACCATGGAGAAGCTCTCCAATAAGTCTAGGAAGAATCACCACAATAGCTTGAAGCCACTGATAAGAAACAAAGGGTTCTTGCACAAGAACTTGAGAGAAACTCTCACAACAATTTTCAGAATTGTATTAATGAACCAAAGATAGTTACAATCAGTTTTGGGCAGCCACATACAACCCACAAAATTACACATCAAATGCACATGAAATGACAATTCAAATGAAGTTTTAAGTGCAACAAAAGGAGCCTAAATGCAAGCTAAATGAAGCTTATGGTGCAAGCTTCCCTAAGTGACCCTTGGCTGTCCCAAATTCGAAAATGGTGCGGTATTTTTAGCTTCTAAGTGCGGCCAACTAATTTACTATGTTGCTACACAAATTACACACAAGTGCACCTACACCTCTTTACACAATTGCACTAAAGCCTTTTTATTGTTTCTACTTTTGCTTCTAACCAATGCTGAATTTAATTGGAATTAAATTGAACTTGAGACATTAAAATCCAGTCCTTGTTATCCTTAAGTTGGTGTGATTCCTCTTGCTTGTCCAAGTTAGCCTTGATGTGGTCTTGAAATGCTTAGGTTCTAGCTCTTGTCATGGGTCCTTTAAAGCTCACCAAAGGAAGTGCTTCAAGCTCTCCTTCTAGACCTTTAGCTTGCAATGGACCTCCATCACTTTGTAAGTGCACTTGTGTGTGAACTGTGTACTGCACTTAGAGGCTGAAAACTACACCTTAAGCCTTAAAATTATGCACCTTTACACGAATTTGTTCAACGAAGGTCACCATCGAGAAGCTTGCATTTAGGCTCCATTAGTTGCATTTCAAAGCTTCATTTTAATTTGCATTTCCCTTCCATTTGCTTTGTAATTTCGTGGCCTATATATAAGCTAGTCCAAAAACTGTTGTAACTAACTTAGATGTCATTTTATGCAATCTGAAAATTGTGTAGAGAGTTTCTCTCTTGTTCTTGTGCAAGAACCTCTTGTTTCTTATCAATGGCTTCATGCTATTGTGGCAATTCTTCCTAAGCTTATTGGAAAGCTTTTCCATAGTGCCCTCCATCTTCATCCCTTACCTTTTCCATCTCCCATTGCTGCAACTAAAAAGCATACAAACAGCCCATGTTCCATGTGAAAGCTAGACAGATTTGTGTTCTTGAGAAAAACTTGAAGTTTGAGTTTCATGCAAGGTAGATTTGGAAAATTCATGGCTAATGGGTTCATCCATACATCATTAAACATGGTGGGTCAATAGAACACACAGTCCAATACTCTCCTAGCAGTTCGTTGAGGACCAAAATGACCACCGGTGGGTGTGCCATGACAAAACAGAAGAATAGAATGAATCTCATGATCTAGCACACACCTGCGGATCACTACCAGACCTCCAAAAATAAGGATCATCCCACACCTAATATTTAGCATTATTCTTAAGTTTATCTATTTGAGACCTAGATCCATGAGGTGGAACAACAGATGCAACAATGAAATTCACAATATCAGCAAACCAAGGTGTAATATGTGATGAATACAAGTGCATCAAATGCTCATTAGGGAAATTATCCCTAATAGGAAAGGATTCAACAGGTCCCTTAATCCTGCTCAAGATCAGCCACCAAGTTTTCCACACCACTCTTGTCCTTAATCTCAATATCAAACTCCTGAAGAAGAAGCATCCACCTGATCAATCTAGGTTTAGCATCAGGCTTCTTCAACATGTACTTTAAAGCTGCATGGTCAGTAAAGACAGTGATATGGGAACAAAGCAAATAGGATCAAAATTTATCTAAAGCAAAAACAATAGCCAAAAGCTCATTCTCAGTGGTGGTGTAGTTAACTTTGGCTGCATCTAAAGTGCGTGAAGCATAAGCAATGACATGGGATCATTTATCAACTCTCTGAGACAACAAAGTCCCAAGTGCATAATTAGAGGCATCACACATAAGCTCAAAGGGAAGTTCCCAATCTGTTGGTTGCATGATGGGAGAGGTAATAAGCTAAAAATAATATGAATACACCCTAATACCAAGAGAGGGGGTGAATTGGTATGACCTTGACCTTTTAAAACTTTTACAAAATCAAAGTTGAAGGATCTTTATTCACTTTTTAAAATCAATGAAACGTCAGTTCAATCAAACCACTCAGTCCAAGGAATTAATGACATATATCTGCACTTGTTGATTAAGAAATAAATCACAGTTGTCAAGAGATTAAGATCCCAAGAAGAGATTAAGAAATATAAAGATCAACACAAAAACATATACTGGTTCACTTCTCAAGAGAAGCTACATTTGGTTCTTCTAATCAAACAAGATTAGAGTTCTATTAAATCAAATTTTTTCTTTTACAAGCTGTTATCAGTGACTATCCTTATCCACCCTAGATAAAGAATCAGAATTCTAACACCCTATTAGAAATCAAATCACAAAGAACCTGAGAACTCTACTCAATTATTTACCCCTAGAGAACACTACTCTAGAAAGCTTGAAAGAAAACTATTTGATCTTAGACTTGCACAAACTTAAAACAGACAAAATGTTAGACTTTTGGCAAGCGTACCAATTGTCGTTGTAAGTTACAAAATTTATAAACGTTCGTCTCCACAGGGACTTGTGCTACTCAGTTAATCCAAATAGAATTCAACAATTGAATAGTTATATACAACGAGTATGGTCGAAGTTTTGATGATTTTACGGAAATAATGAAAGATTACGGAAGCTAATAAAATGATTTTAATTAACTAAAGAAAAGTGTAGGATTGGGTTTCATCATTCATACCTCGGTATCCAATTAATATTACCATGTATAAATCATTTTCTATTATTATTGATGCACACATTAATTAATCTCGAATCGATTCCTCGCAATCGAGTTCTAAGGATATTTACCGAATATCGATCCCTCGCATACGAAGTAAATAACCCAGAATTACAATCATAATAGCGTGCTATTTGCAATCTAAACATTATGCTCTATTCCTAGCAACGTAATGTAAAGAGTAAAATTATTCAGTTCAAATCCTAAGAGTACTTTCCAGTTAAACTTAGAATCCAATTTCATGAAACTAGTGATCAAGTAGAATCAAGCATTAAGAACGGAATAAAATTACCAATAATAAATAGAAAAGACTTATGCATAAATAAATATTAAAAGAGATACTTAAAAGTAGAAG
>PYAF01005825.1:111009-121455 GCA_007407185.1 Glycine tomentella | reverse complement strand
TTTCATTGTAACTAAATTTCATGTCATTCCATTTCATTTTAACTAGATTCCTTATGATTCCTTTACTTTATAAGAAAAATCTTCTAGGTTTATCATGCACCTTACAAGTGTTCTACCACTTGTCTTCATCATAAGGCTTCCTTTGACAAGTGTCCACTTAGTTGGCATGTCTTGAAGCTTCTCCAATTTTCCTCCTTGTACATGTGAACTACCAAAGGAGACAATAGAAGATTTTTCTTCTCATCTTGTGTACATGTGTTATGGCTTCTTCCAAGTGTCTCTTCACTTGTCATGATCTTTACAAGTGGCTTATTCATGAATCTTCTCCTTTCTTCTACACCATTCTACACGTGAACTTCAAGCTAAAGGGGAAAGGAAGACAAAATTTTACTTCCTTGAATGCTACATGTGTCATTTTTTTGATGATGAATAAAAATCTAATTCCAATTATAGTTTTCCACATGGCATTTTCTTGTAAGAAGTCAAGTTTGATTTGAACTCTTTTACCTAATAATAGAACTCTAGAGATCTCCAGAAATTGACTTCAATAACAGTTAAAATTAGTTACAAGCAGTTTTGTATAGAGTGATACACAACCTTGCATACGGGATTACTTTTATCTTAATTCTGATGGATCTGTACTATTTTTGATCATCAAAATTACTAAACCATTTTATTAAATAAATCTAGACACCCCACAATTTAGAGAAAATTCTATAGATACTATTTATTATTTTTCCATATTTTTCCAATGCTTGAATTCTTCTGACTAATGTTTCAAAGTTGCCACCTTATAAAATTCATAAAAATTCTATTCTAGAGTTTCTTGTCACAAACTATTTTGATATTCTGCAGTCAAGAGTATTCTGTAATTTTATCAGATTCTCACAAAATCTCTAAGGATATCTGGTCATTTCTGGCCTGAAGGGCATTATGGTAAATTTATCATTCATCCTAGGGGCATATTTGTTATTTCCACTATAAAATATCTAGCCAAAAATATCTAAGGATATTCTTGTCATTTCCAAAATATACAAGGGCATTTATATAATTTCTATCTTAAAATATCTAGGAGCATTTTTGTCATTTTCACCTTAAGGGCATTTCTATAATTTCTGATTTAAGGAAAGGGTAATATGGTCATTTCTCTTCAAACATTTCCTTAATGTCTCTAATTGATATTTCACCCAATTAATTCAAATATAGACCAACCAAATTTCTCATAATCTAATACTTACATCAAGAATAATTCATATAACGTATATTTGCAGTTATTGAAATTTTAGGGTTTTATAGCCTGGGCGAGCTGGCCCAATTTTAAAATTTCTGGTTCAGTGAAAAATTATTATTTCATGCTATAGATGTAGGTTAGAAACCTACCTATAAAAGTTTAAGGCGATCCAACAGTTAACCAATCTATAATGGTGATTTTACTAAAACATGTTTTTGGGTCAAACTCCAAATTACACAATTTCAGCGCAGCTCAACAAACTCCACATAACTTAACTTCCACACAAGCAATTGCACAAGGGTAATTTACACAACAATTAAACTAATCTAACTTATCAAATAATCAAATAATACAACAAATACATCAAATATCTATTTTACAGTTATAAAAATTTCAGGGATTACAAGTGGCAGGTTAGAATACTTGTTTTGTAATCAAGTTTTGATTAGTGGAACACTTTATTAGTGAGTAAAGGAGAACCGGACGTAGCTCAGGTTAAGTGAACCAGTATAAACGAAGTGTTTTTACTTCTCTCCATAACGGTTTATTGAGCATTTGTATAGCACTTTCTATCACATTTTTAGCACCAAGTGTTTATCTGAAAAACTGTTTTAAAAGAATTCCTTCTTTTATCAGGTCCTCGACGACCATATTGATCTTCATTATATATTTGCTTTATCTTAAGTGGATGACTTGCCACATATATATCACTATCTATATCTGCTTTAATATTGCAAAAGTTTATATCTTTGACATACAAACTATTCACCACCCTTTTAGAGTGTTTATTTTTATTTCAGAACTTTGTTCTTCACAAGGCTTTTCCAATCCAGTAGATGATAAGTGATAAGTGTCATATTTTAGTTATTTTTGGGATTATAATGCTATAGCACTTATCTTTTGATTTTAGTAGTTTTCTTATCAACTTCCCTTAATTCTAGTTGTTTAATATTTTGTATATTTATAAATGTTGTTGTTTAAATATAGAAGATTCATCCATGCATTTCTTATGTTTTGATGATTATATGTTGCATCCAGAAACCAAGCCTCGAAGGTAAACAGGTCATTTTTGAAGAATTTCAGAGTGCCACTCGCCCAGGCTAGCAATGAACTCACTTGGGCTAGTGAGATTACTTCAGCTTGAAGAAACCAACTCACCTGGGTGAGTGACATAAATTCAGACTAAAGCTACCAACTGGCCTAGGTGAGTTGGTCTGGCACCTCATGAAAATGGCAGAAGGAGAGAGAAGAGAGAAAAGTGGAGCTGGAGCTACAAAGAAGTGACCGTGGATCACATCCTTCATCATTTCTTCTGTTGATCTTGTGCTCTACACCATTATCGGATAGTTTATCCAAAGGATTGGATGTAATCTTCGTACCCTTATGTATCTCTTTTGATATTTTATATATATTAATCTTTTCTACCTATTATTGGTGATTTCATTCTTTTCGTAATGCTTGATTCTATTTGATTGCTAGTTTCATGAAATTGGATTCTAAGTTTGACTAGAAAGTACTCTTAGAATTTGAACTGAATGAATTTACTCTTTACATTATGTTGCTAGGAATACAGCATAACATTTTGATTGCAAATAGCACGAGATTATGATTGTAATGTTGGGATATTTATTTTATATGCAAGGAATCAATATTCGGTAAATATTCTTAGGATTCTCGAATACGAGGGATTGATTCGGGGTAATTTAATGTGTGCATCAATCATGTTAGAAAATGATTCATCTGTATTAATATTATTTGGATACTGAGGGTATGAACGATGAACTCCAATCCTACATTTCTCTTGAATTAATTAAATTCATTTTACTTGTTTTTATAATTTTCCGTATTTTTGATGCACTAATTCCGTTATTCCTATTATATCTGTTAAACCATGAAATTTTGATTAAACTTATTGTACATAACTATTGAACTATTTACTTTGATTTGGAGAAACTGAGTACCTCAAGTCCTTGTGGAGACGATCTCTTTTATAAAATTTGTAACATGCGACGACATTGGTACGCCTGCCAATAATCTAACAATAATGTATTTTTACTTAAATATTTATAGATCCTTATTCCAAAATATTTCAATATCAATTCTAATTTTTGGCTTACAATAGGATGTAGAAACTCAAGCTACTCTTGTTGTTAGCTTTAATGTGAAAAGAGTCAACAAAAACAATAATGATAAGTATCATAGTCGTCTTAATCAATTTTATTCCTTGGAATCGTTCTATATTTCTAAATTTTTGATTTTTAGCTTCAGATTTAGAACTTCCCATCTCGACACTAGAAGCAAAAGAAGCAGCTGAAAAGAATGATGTGGAGGACAAGGACATAGTTTAAGTTAAAATTAAATTGTCTCCTTTGAAACAACTGTTAGGTCTACAGGACCATTTGTCTCATCCACCTTGGATTTTGATGTATAAAAATAAGTATAAACCATTGATGTTCTAATGAGTTTTTGATAAGTGGACAAGATCAACATGTTAAAGGATTTAACAATATTCAATGTTGTCCACGATTCAAGAGAGAATGCTCTGTATTATCTAGCGTCCAAGACACTAAAACCATAGAGCAACCACCCTTGGGAAAATTAGTATTATACGTTGTCTTTTAACTTGTGTATCCAATATCAAAGAAACTCAAAAAGACTGAGAATGATGAAAAAGGGAAGTGCACATGTTCTATTTTATACAAATTCAATTTGTCCCTCTTTATTTTGAATTGTTAACATTTAAATTTAAGAAAATGACAGTATGGAAGAGTATAAAAGGTTTTCACAGAATATTATCTTAAAAGTCACTTTTGCTACGAACAAGAAGCAAATGGTTCATTCCTTTCCAATTAGAGCATGACACTTTGCCTTATCCTTTAGTGTGAGACAACAGTATTTTCAAGACATCAATGTTGATCCCATAACGGATCCTTCACTAAAGTCTATAAAAGGATATCATCATCTAGGAAGTTTTAGACAAAAAATATAACAAGAGAGCAAGAAAATATTTGAAGCAAAAGTCTGTTGAAATCACTAGATGACTGATATACAAATTTCGTTGATTTACTTTTTGCTAATCAAAGTTATTTTGTATTTGAGCTTAATTGTTCATCCACTCGTTGAATGTCAAGAACACTTTTATTCATCCAAACTTTTGTTTATGAAAGCTAGGAACAGCTTATTGTTAAACAATACTTGGGTTTCTTAGATTTTGGGGGAGTCTAAGAAGGTACCAGAAGTGGTGTTAAGAATACTTGTAAAGCAAGGAGTGGAAGGCTAGAATATTTGTTTTGTAATTGAGTTTTAATTAGTCAAACCCTTCATTAGTGTGTAAAGGACAACTGGACATAGCTAAGGCTGAGTGAACTAGTATATCAAGTGTCTCTAACTAGCTAAGAGACCATGTTTTCAATCATTACATCTAATCCTTTCGAGGTAACCATGTTTTCTATGCCTTCTCCTAGCTAGTTTGAAGCCTCTCTTGTTATCTCGTGATTTGGATACCGTTATGGGGTGCTTTTACACTACCTTTGAAAACCCTTTGAAAATGAGACGTTGTAAAAGTTTACTTTTTATAATATTGATGTATTTTTGTGACCTTCTTTGAGCCCCGGTCACATTGGTGTGATCGGAATTTCAAAATGATGTCTTTTTGATTTGTACTCCCAAAACACCATTTTAACCCCTTTTTAAATTTGAGTGGGTATTTGACCCCAAATGTTAATATTAACCTTGTCTTTGAAATCTATACTAAATTGTCTTCGACTTGATATATAGAGCTCTGCGTTTAGGCTAAAGCACACGAACGTGAGGGATCTCAAAACAACACCGTGATGAGCTAACGAGAGAGTTTATAGATAGGTGAGAGAAGTTTATTGTTTGGTTATAGTTTTTGATACCATAGTTGGGGGTCAGGGAACCCAATTATGGAGATATATGTCTGTCCCTGTTGCGTGCTGGTTTTCAAGAAAAACTATGTTTTAAATTAGTGGGATGTGATGTATTTACTATTGATGTATGTTTGTTCCTGTTGTGTGCTTGTCTTCAAGAAAAATTGTGTTTTTAACTAATGGGATGCGATGAATTTATTATTGGTCGATAAAACTGTGAATGATGTTGTTGTTGTAATGATTGGATTTTTGGGAAAAATCTTAATTACAGAGTAGACTCTGCCCAAAATTTTATAATACGTTCGCCTATTTAATTCTTTATTAAACTTTTCAAATGGGCATAAGAGTTTGTTTTCTATACTGTAGTCCTCCTCTTTAATTTAGAATTTTACTAAAATACCAGTCTTGTGGTAATATGGATTGTGAATGAATGAGGTTTGAAAATATAATGAACACTTATACAAATAACCAAGAGGGGGGGTGAATTGGTTTTACCTCAGAGTTTTTAAAATTTCCTTTCAAAATATGTAACAGCGGAAGACTTTCAAAAGGATCGTATCTTTAAAAAACCAATTAGGATAACTATTTCTTTTATCAATCAAACCACTATTGTGTTGTGACCAATGTTGTAAGATGAACAAAGCTTGTACTTCAAGAATATAATGACATGCTAACATAATTCTAAATCACATAAGATTTATATTGGTTCACCTCTCAACCCCGAAGGCTACATCCAATTTTTCTTCCAACCAACACTTGGTTAGAGTTCCACTATAACAAATATTAGTTCTTTACAAGCTTACAATGATCTTTCTTACCCACCCTAGGTAAAATTCAAAATCTACTTCCTATAGACTTTTCAAAAGACCAAGAACCAGAGATCCCCTCTCTGTTCTTCCCCCTAGAAAACCTTTCTAGAAAAAGCTTTAAAGAATACAAATGTTATATGGACAAACAACCAATTACAACACAGATATCAAACAAAATCCAAGTAAAGGTTCAAGAAAGATATCACCTTTTAATCCTCAGCTAATTCAATGAAATGAATGATTCAAACAACCTGAGAATGTATGCAATTGATGATCAATACTCTTTCTTGTTAACTTCTTTAATCAATAGCTTGAGCGCCTCTTTCAAACAATGTGAATTATGACACACATCACATATAACTCTCCATGACTCTTTGAATCTTTGATTTTCTCTCTAAACGTAGCCTTAGTGATTTGAGAACTGTTGAAAGTGATTTTCACAAGGTTTGCACGAGTCTATTCTTTTTCTCTTGTTTTTCAAACAAAGACCAGACAGTTCTATTTATAAGAAAACATATTTAACTAACTGTAATTGATTATTTCGTTAATGCAATCAATTACTTTAACTGTGGTAATCGATTATTTTAACCAGATAATCGATTAAAGTGTTCATCAGGAATTTGGAAATTTGTCACGAACAAAATAATCGATTAAGTCATCTTGTAATCGATTATTCCAGATGAACTTAGTTTTCTGATATACTAGTGTAATCGATTAAGCTTCCTTTTAATCGATTAACACAGACCAGGCTAAAAAACTAATGCATATTTAATCGATTACGAACACCTAGGAATCGATTAAACCAGATAAGAATGCTTTGTACAATTATGCAGAAGCTTATGTAATCGATTATTCCATGATATAATCGATTATCACAGAAATTTTCTAAATTTTTGTTAAGCTTATTTAATCAATTACGAGTTAGTGGTAATCGATTAAAATGTTCATAAGACTTTTTCCAGAAAACATACACATGCTGTAATCGATTACATAATCCATATAATCGATTAAAACAGTGAGAATTTGTTTTATAAAGTTCTTAGTTGCCTTAATGAATTTCTATGAATTTTCTTGTTACGACATGATTAATTCTAATTAAATGTATGTATGAATGCATGACTTAATCAAACCTATTAAGGATTATAGAGCTTTAACAACTGAACCAAGCTTAAACAGAAATTACAAATGCCATCAATTGAGTGGGCATATGAAACATCAAAACTTGTATTCTTCATTCTTCTTGATTCCATGTTTTCAGCTTCCTCAAAGCTAACAATCTCCCCCTTTTTGATTTGAGCATGCCAAATACTCAATTAATGAAACATGCTTTAAAGAAGAGATGTTTAACCTGAAATTTTCTCAGCTTTTGCAAAGATCAAGTATATTATTCATGACTTGTGTAACACCCCAAAATTTTGGAATCACAGTTACTAAGGTAAAATATTGATCGGAGGCAGTATAAAAAGATTAAGGGGAAATGACGAAAATCCCCCTGAACATTTTAGAAATGACTAAAATGCCCCTAGATATTTTAGTAAAATAATTTGAGGAAATTTTATAAATACTCTTGGATGTTTGAAAAATGATCAGAATACCCTTAGGGCGATACTTGTAAAGATATCCTGAACATTTTTGGAAATGACGATTATACCCCTAAGGTGAGTGGTGAAATTACCAAAATACCCTTTAGGTTAAAAATGACCAAGATGACTTCAGAAATTTGTGGGAATCTGAATATTAGATAAAATACTTTTAGATAACAAATTATCAACATAGTTGGTGGCAGAGAACCATAAACAGTAATTTCTAGGAATTTTGGAAAATATTTTGAAAAGAGCTTAATATAGACTAACTCTGGTATCAGAAGATTATAAGAAAAAGTATGAACATAATCTATAGAATTTTCTCTTAATCATAGGAGAAATAGATCTTCCTAATAAGTTAGTTTAGTGATTTTACTAATTAAAGGCAAAATGGGACCAATAAGAAATTAGAATTTTGCTATTACATGTAGTAAAAGGAAAATTTGTTGATTTGGATCAAGCTTTGGCCGTATGATACAATATCAAGGGAGAAAAGTTTTAGAAACATTCAAGAATGGACACATGGAGAGTTAAGAAGCCTAGCCATTTCCATTGGTCCAAGTAGAAAGTTAATCATTAATGCTTAAGAGATATTTGAAGCAAATTTTATCTTGTCTCCTTTGGTAGAATACGTGGACATTTCTAGACATTAATGCAAAGATCCCAACGGTCCAAAATTAGATATGTGAGATAGGAGTGTGCCTTTAAAATTTTAAGAAGATCCAACGGTTAACGAATCCAGAATCAATATTTTGCTAAAACAGGTTTTGAGAATCAAGAAAAGAACGAAAATTCTCTAAAGCCTAGAAAAAGAAGAAAATTGGTAAAACTTTTTCTTGAAGCCTAGCAATCCATGTGAGAATGAAGAAAAATAAAGAAGAATGTGGAAATTGGACACTTGGAAGGTGGAGAAATAATAGCCAATGGGGTGAAAACTAATGGAAAGCCAAGTAATAATGACTTAGATAAGATATTTATAGATTTCTTTCACAAAGCAGAGCATTATACGTATGAAGGGAAAAACAAAATTGGATTCCACTACAAGTCTAGGAGTTGCACATGAAGAATAAGCAAGAAGCAAGGAGGTGGTAGAAAATTCAAGAACTTGGCCACTTGGAAGAAAAAGAATGGCTAGCCAATAAAAGTGAACCAAGTAGAAAGCTAGCCTTGGATATTTGCAATAAAGATCAAACTAAATCACCCTATAAAAGGGAATAGGAACCGAAATTTTGGGCAGCTCTAAGAGAGCTTAGCCGAGCAAAATTCATTCCAAAAGCCTTTCCATTTTATTCCTTTTTAAATCACCTTTTACCTAAAACAAAACCAAGGCCTACATGCTTGGAAGTCCACGTGAAATCTAGGAGTATTAGGAGCAAGGGCTGTCCAAAAATTTGAGAGGAAAGCAAGGTATGGGGAAGTTTATGATGAGCTATGTTTGAATATTAAGTTTCTTAGTTATTCCATGAAGAATCATGCCTTGTATTCTAGGTGTTCAATGAATTGTCTTAAAGAGTTTGAATGGTTATTTGGCTAAGTAACTTGGTTCTAGTTTAACAAATGAATATTGGATGAATAACTTGAACCTAACTTAATGAATGAAAGTTAGAACTAACCAAAAATAAAGAAAGTATGGTTATCTTAAAGAAAATATTTTACTAAAATCAAAGTGTTTTATGTTCTACTAAAGTTTGTAGGTTCCAATTAAAAAGTATTTTGTAAATTCTTGAAACATGTCTATTTTATGCAAGAATTATGTGGAAACATGTTTATTTATAGAATTATGTTGAACTTTATAAAGATTAAAGTTTAAGTAACTTTCTTTAAAGAATTCTATGATTTCAAGCTTGCACACCATGTGTTTGATAGTTTGTCACAATGAATAAAATATGTTTAAGAATGTTTAGCTTAAATCCTTGTTGTTGAATTTGAATTATATTTATATGGTTGGTTACTTTAACAAAGGTTATGTATTATTTCATGTGTTGTTGAGTGTTTCCTATGGAATCTACCATGTGTCTGATGAACTATGACTTATCTGTGAAGGATTTATGGAGTTGAACTATGGTTGTATACTAAGATGTTATGTAAAGCTTTATGTGATGATTGAAAGAAGCTTTATAGGTTATTTAAAAAAGCATATGTCATGAGTTGTCAAAAATATTGAGCTTTGAGGTGTATGTGATATGAGAAATCGAGAAATAAAGTAATAGTGAAAAGTAAATAAAAAATAAAAGCAAGCCATGGCATATTTCATTTGCATTTAACCCCTCAGAGTGGAGGGAGGTTTCATTAGAGTGGGTGAAACTATGTTGACTATGGTAACCTTTAACCCCTCAGAGTGGAGGGAGGTTTCACTAGAGTGGGTGGAACTATTTTGACTATAACTCCTCAGAGTGGAGGGAGGTTTCACTAGAGTTGGTGGAACTATTTTGACTATGGTACCATGTAAAACCCTCAGAGTGGAGGGATGTTCCACTAGAGTGGGTGGACTATCTGAAAGCTGGGATCTCAGTCATGCATCATATTAAAAAGATGAGCATGCATCTCATGCATCACATGATGAGTATGTGTAAGTTATTTTGAATACTGTATGTATCGTATGTTCTTTTTATAATTAAGGTTTTATCCCTCTGTGTTTATATATGTTTTATTCAAACTATGTTTGTCATAAACTTACCCTATTTTGTGTCTGTGGTTGACACCTGTGATGACCCAATGTATTTGGGCGAGCAGGAAAACAGTGGAGCATAAGCTGAGAAGGATTTTGAAGAAAAGATGATGAAGATGTGTTGATGATTTGTACTAGAATTTAAATTATTTGTATTTTACGTTGGCTTGTATTTGGGACTGTATAATGAACTATACTTTGGTCTGTATTATTGGACTGTACTTGATCATTATAATTAAACCGTGAAGAGAGAATTCGTTTATAA
>PYAF01005825.1:79768-97758 GCA_007407185.1 Glycine tomentella | reverse complement strand
CCAATTAATTATTAAACTGCCCTGAAAATAAAAATAGGAATAATTAAACTTAGAAAATCCAAATTAATTAAAATCTGAATTATCGGTCCAATTAAATCCTAAATGAGAAACAATGCAGAATATAAACAATTAAGCACAAGTTAGGGATTAAAATGAGTACAGAAAGATGAGTAAATAGTGACAAATAGTGACTCATCAATTACTCTTTTACTTTTATACAAAAATCTTCTAAGTCATGATGACTTGCTTTACAAGTGTCCCTACGCTTGCTACTTCTTTACAAGTGTCCTTCCACTTGGCATTGTCATGAATCTTCTCCATTTTTCTACCTATTTCACGTGAAGCATTAAGAAATAAGAGAAGATTTTCTTCTCTTTATGCCATCTTGTACACATGTCCTTCAAGGCATGACACTTTTCTTCCAAATGTCCTCTTACTTGGCATGTTCATGAAGTTTCTCTCTTCTTCTAGCTTATTCACGTGGACAACATAGAAGGAGGAGAAAATTTACTTTCTTTTATGCTACTTTGTATAAATAATTCCCAAAGCATGATGGCTTCTTATCCCTTCATCAATGGTGGCTTACAAGTGACTAGATGTTTCTTAAGCCTTTATGATTGTATCTTATCATTTTAATTTATGAAGCTTAAGATATTTTTCTATTTATCATGTTTTCATTTTCTTAAAGAGAAGAAAATTATGTGATTTTCCTTGTATCCACATGTCACCTTTTATGAAGAAGAAGAATTCAATTTAAAGATAGCTTCACACATGGCATTCATTAGAAGGAAGTAAAATTCAATTCGAATTCATCTTCATACATGGCCTTTTATAGGAAGAAGTAAAGTTCAATTTGAACTCTTCTACCTAAAGGATAATATTAAATAAACATTGGAGAATGAATGCTTCTTTTCAATATTGGTGGAGTTTTCTAGTTGTTCTTGTTGAATTCAGGGGAGCTACTTAAGGAATGCAAAGGAATTGATTCAAGGTTTGGTTTTGAGCTTTCAACATGCAATGGATGCCTTGAAGTTTAATTAGTGTGAAATGTGTAAGAGAAAAGCAAGTTTGATGATCCATATGCATTGCATTCATATTAATCTATAACTTAATTAATTGAACTCACAAAAATCACAAGGCTTTAATAATTTGACAATGTTTTTAATTTGATTCAAAGGCTTTTGGAAAAATGCATTTTATACTATTGTAATCGATTACCTTAAAGACTTAATCGATTATTTTGTTCTTAGTCCATTCTGGAAAAGCTTTCAAGAACAATGTAATTGATTACCTATCGGAATAATCGATTATTTGATCTTTGTTTTTATACAAATTGTCGTGTTGAATGCTTTAATCGATTATCAATGGGTAGTAATCGATTATATAGTTGTATATGATTTTAAGTTGTTCTGGGATAATCGATTACCAAGATATTGTAATCAATTAAACAGGCTTATTTGAAAAAGCCATCTCCTTGCTTTAATCGATTACCATTTCTAGTAATCGATTACACTTTGTGTCTGAATATTGTAAGTTCACATTAGATAATCAATTACCACATTTCGTAATCGATTACACAGTGTATTTTGGAATGCTACAAGCTCCTGCCTTAATCGATTACCAAAGATAGTAATCGATTACATAGTATATTTTGATATCTTGCAGCTTCCTGTCTTAATCGATTACAAGACGGGATAATCGATTATTTTACTCGTTGCTCATACCCAGAAACTATGTTGAACACTTTAATCGATTACAAGGTTTATTTAATCGATTACTTAAGCATTTTGATCGATTACTAGGCGCGTTTAATCGATTGCAGGCAGTTACAAAAAGCTGTTAAAAATAGGACCTTGGCTCAGCTGCTTTTCTAACTTTGTGGAACATTACCCATTCGTATTTTCTGAGCTTAAACAGTCTTGTGAGTATTCTTAAGTGTTTTCTAAGGGATTAATTATTTCTTACTCCATTGTGCTCCAATCATGAGTGTTTGAGTCATTCATGGAGCTTGAAATCTTTTCAAGATTAAGGAAATTTGTGCTTATTGATTTTCATTCATTCAACTTGATCTGATAACTTCATTTTGCATTGCATCATTAGATCATCAGGTTGTTTCTCTCCTTAATCTGGTTGTAATTTTCGTTTTCTATTTTCTTTGTATTTTGGCTATTGTAATATGGTTCTTGCTTGTAACTAGAGAAGGGGTTCTCTAGGTGAAAGAACTAAGTAGTGTTCTCAAGTTCTTGTCTCTTAGAATCTAATAGGGTTTTAGATTTCTGTACTTTATCTAGGATTGATAAAGGGAGACTTTGTAATTGCTTGTAAGAACATAAAATTATAATAGTAGAACTCTAACCTAGTGTTGGTTGGAAGAAAACTGGATGTAGCTTCTAGTGTTGAAGTGAACCAGTATAAATCTGATTGTCTTGCTTCTCTATTCCTTAACTCTTTATATTCATTGTGTTCTAGATTAAATTGCTTGATCAATTATATAAGTTTTGATTCATTGAATTCCTTGGGGCTGAGCTACTTGATTGAATAAAGTTTCTTGGTTTTGAAAAGTGATAAAGATCCTAGGAACTCTGATTTTGATTAAAGAATTTTTAAAATACCAAGGTTTAACCAATTCACCCCCTCTTGGTTAAGTGTGAGATATTCATATTCTTTACAATTCTAAGCGATCTACGAGGCGAAGAAGATGACGAACAATGTTGGATTAAGGATTTGGGGGATAATCGAAGCCATCAGATCTAGGTAGTTAGGAATTTATTTGTACATATGTCAAAATCATATAATTTTATTGTTATTTTTAGAAGTCTATATAAGACCTCTGACAATGATTTTTTGTTGGATTGAATCATTATCACTCAAATCCTCACACACTCGTCATGCCGCTCACATGAAAATGACTATTTGTTCGAAGGTCGTAGTGTATGTATTCATCCCACTTTTAATAAAATATTCTATCATTTACTTTTCTGCATTTCTTTGAACCCTTATCTCTTCCCAATCTCCCTTTCTTCTCTAAATTGTTCTTTTATTCAATTACCATTGCTTATTATCATCAAAATTATTATTAGAACTATTATAGCATGCATTATTGAATTTATCATTAACATTATTGTTATCAAAGAGACTTTTCTGGAAAAACTATTGATGTGTGGCTAACACTTATTAGTTTTAGGCTAGTTTAGGTTATAAATTAATTGAATAATTAGGAATATAGATAAGAATAAGTTAGTTTGTTAATTATATTTAAATTGTATCTCATTTCATTACCACGTTATGATTTCAGGGCCAAAAGGAGGAGATTCAAGCCAAAGAAGAAGAAAACCAAAAAGAAGGCCTCGCGCGATTAGCGCCATAAACCGCGCGAGTAGCGTGGGATGCCTAGAGCCAACCATTCAGTTCGAAGACTCCACGCGATCAGCGTGGAAGTCCACGCTACCAGTGCCACCAAGCCGAATGATCCACGCGATTAGCGCGAAGGCTCGCGCCAGTAGTGCCACAAAGTCTGGAGGAAGCTTCCCATTCGTGCAAACCGCACGATCAGCGCGAAAACCCATGCGATCCGCGCGGTGAGGATTCCATTTCCTTATTTAAAATATTTGGCTCGAAAATGCAGAAGAAAAGAGGCTTTGTTACTTGAATTAAACCTCCCTTGAAAGCAAATATAAAAGAAAGGCCTCTGGACTGAATAAATTACTATCTTTACAACATTCAAGAGCTTGGAATACCATTGGAAATCACTGCTACATAGAATAAAAGCTAGGGTTTGCTATGTATGCTTTGGTGTTCTTGATGACTATGTCAGGCTAAATTATGTATTATGGTTAGGCCAAGAACCAATGTGAACTCCTCTGTAATTTAACTGGTATTGAATGAGATTGTTATGATAGCTTTATTTTACTCTGTTCTTAATGATTATATTCTTTCTTAGAATTGGTCATTCTATTTAAGTTCTGAGGGTTAGGATTCGCAATAGGGATGTTGGGGTTCTAATTTCTGACATGAGTAAGATAACAATTGTTCATTGCCTAGGGATAAGGATGCGTGATTGCAGAACTTTATAATATATTCTTTTAAATGCTTAACTTGATAGAATTCACTAAGGGATTAGGTTTTTGATTCAGGTTAAAGGGTTAATTCACTAAGGGATTAGGGATTAGCTAAATTAGAAAGGATTTATTCTCTGAGTAATCAGAAGCAATCAACTTTGATAACCAGTTAAGTGAAGGAGGCAGGGATCAAAGGGGATTGCGTCCTAATCACAATTATTTCATCCATTGGTTACAACTCACTTTATTTGCAATTTTAATTCTCTTTAAATTCTGCATTTACTTAATCATTCAACTCTCAACACAACAACAATTCTTTCAAAAATCATTTCTTCTCCCTTCCAATTGCTTAGACTGTGAATTATTATGAAATCAGTATCAATCTCTGTGGATACGATACTCTACTTACCTACTTTATTACTTGAAACGAGCGGTACACTTGTCGTTTAGCAACAACTATTATAATGGATATCACTATAAAAATTATTATCACTATTTTCTTCAATACTTAGGCAATTCTCTTAGTTAAAAATTATAGTTTCTTGTTAGATTAAAAAGAACATACATTTGAAAATGGATTCTATGTCTCACACTTAAACATTTATTTGCTAATAGAATCACTAGTGAAACTTATTAATTGACAGGTATAAACCATTTTTGTAAACTATTTACAAATTTCATGGTTGACAATTGCTTCAAAGTGTTTGTAAATGATAAGTGAGTTGGACGATCATGTATATCAAAAACAATAAAGAGTGCAAGAAGAAGGAACACCACAAATTTATATTAGGTCACCCTTAACCCTGGGTTTTTAAATTTGACACCCTAAAAAGGATGCACATGTATACTTCACAGTTTGACCATGGATAAAACACTAACACACCATCAATTGAACCTTCACTTAGTTTTTATAAAGCAATGTACTTCAGAATTCTTGGAGTTGTAAAGAAGTGTTAAATTTGATGTAACTGTGCTTCTTCATGAAGGTATATCAATTTGAACTTCATCAACAAAATCTATCAAGTATAGATTATTTTCCAGCAAACATCAAAATGGGTATTTTGATTATATTTCAGAATGCTCATTAATAACCCGATGTCGTATCGCTTCAAAACAATTAAAATACGCTAATTCTGTAGCACAGGATTAACCTAGGTCGACTCGGAGACACTATCAATATGGTTCCAACTTCAATTCACTAATAAACAGTTGGGGATTTTTGTCAAACAGTTTGCATGAGTTTTATAATAATTGCAGAATTGCAAAAAAAACGTATAAATTAATGCGAATTGATAAGAGATAATGTAAAACATATTAAAGAGCATCAATCCAATTCACCAAACCAAGCAATGGTAATTATCATAGTTCTCAAATAATGATTCTATAATGAAAATTCATTCAATTTCATTAGAAGCAGTTCAATTGAAGTAACTCCTAAATTAATTGAAATCACAACCTAATTGAAATATCATTGAACTAATCTGTGATTAAAATTCAAAATTAGGAAATGAATCCATAACCTAATCTGTTTTCAATCCTAAACACATTCATAATCATGAAAACTAAATAGATGGTTGAAGAAGAAAGTGAACATTCACACAAAATTTGAAATACTAAACTAGAACTCTAATCCCCTTTTGCTTGGATTAGATCCTTGGATTGATTGATTGTTTAGCCTTCCATGATCATCATCAATGGAAGACCCATGAAATTAGTGCAGGAGCAATGAAAAACAAAAACAAAAATGAAGAAGAAAATGAAGAACAATGAAGAACAATTGAGAGAAGGTTTTAATTCTGGAAATTTCTAAAGTGTAATGTAAATTCTGTTTGTGCTAAAATGTAATGTATTTTCACTAACTAATTGCACTAGCATATAGTGACTAAGTCACAAGGAAATAATGGACCATGAGCAGGCCCATCTAAACTTATTAATTATGCTAATTACACCAATAAAAATCCAACTCGCAGCCCAAAATTCAAGTACAGTGGTTCTGACTTCCAAGCCTAAAATGACCTCCCAATGACAGGATTGGCCACGGCTTATCTCTAACAAACTTGTAGATCTTTTCCTTATCTTTCCAAGGACTACTCATATGATCCATTCGGAGTTCTGTAGAGCTTTGTAGGTCCTGCACAAGAAAGATAGGTCAAGTGAGCATAAAAATCCAAAAACAAGCAACAATTAGCAATTAAGCCCACTTGCTTGCCTAAGACAAAAATTGAATTAAAATGAGAAAATAAAAGTCCAAGAGAAGTCAAATAAGCTAAGAAGAATAGAAAAATATTTAACAAATATTTAACTAAGAACGCCCAATCACTCATTAGAAACGTTCATCAGATTAGGAACCTCGGAATGACTACTTCAAAATGGTTCTGCAAGCAATCAACTCATGATAGTTGTCACGTCTAGCTACTTTCTCTAAAAGCTTGTTAGTTGAGTGGAGCCTACCTCAACAATCTTCTTGTGAGCTTTATAAGGTCTTTTTGAAGAGCATCTTAAACTAAATTAAGGCAATCAAAACAAAAAACTTAAGCAAACCTCTGAGTGAGAAACCTGCAATTTCTGCTTTAACCATCTTTGTGAGAATGACCCACTTCAATATTGTGCTTGTAATCTATAATACATACTAGATACAAGTGAGAGGCTATATTCCTAAGTGGAATCCCTCTGTGAGCAGAATGATCTGTGTTTATGCAATCAAAAACACAGAAACTCTTTACAGTTGTAAGTCCAACAGTGGCTTGCAAAGTCAAAATTCAGTGGTGTTGCTAGTCTAGTTGATATTAGGTTTAAAGTCTAGAAGGAGTATTAGTTGGTTGCTGAAATCAAGTGGTTCTTCTAGCAGTGGCTGGTTATGTTAGTGAAATCTCATCTTAAAGGGTGAGGTTTAGACGTTGCCCAAGGTTAGGGTGCATCAATATAAAAATCATTGTGCACTCTTCTTCTTCCCTCTCATAGTTTTGATTTTGAATAAAACATGTTAACTTTTTTTATTAAGCTCTAAATCGGATAGTCTATTCAACAATACATCTAAAACCAAACTTGTTTTATCAATGTCTTTTCAAATAAATAACTTTCTTTTTAAACCAAAGCTCAGATCTATATAATTACCCATTATCTTTAAAATTGTTTGCGGTTTCATTCTGAACTGCTTGAGTTTTCATTCAGAGCTTAGAAAAGTTCTTCATTTTAAGCTTGTTCTTTCTGAACTTATATAAAAAAACCTCTTTGTTTTTTAAAAAAGAATTAAAAGTTTTATAAAACCCCAATTCAACCTCCTTCTTGTGGTGTTTATGTCACTTTAATTGGCATCAAAGCTTAACTCTCAGGGTTATGCACACTTGATAGTGTGAAAGGAAGAAGTGATGGTTGGACAAGTTCCAACAATATTTATACCAAAAGGTGCTTTAACCAATAGGCTTCCTGGCTTTGATGGAAAAGACTTCTACTATTGGAAAGGCAGAATGAAGCTATTCCGATAATATCAAGATGTGGATTTGTGGGACATCATAGCTATTGGTCCCTACAAACAAACAAAAAAGAAATCAAGCTAAAGTTAAAGTAGACAAACTTAGAGAAGAATGGATGTCATATAAGAAAGCAATAGTTCTTATGAACTCTAAAGCCAATTTCTTTTTTACATATGCCTTGAGCATACCTGAGTATGTAGAATAGAAGAATGTGAAACTGTCTAGGAAATTTGGAATACACTCAGAACAACACATAAGGGTACAGATTATGTAAATGGTTCATGAACAAGAGCTGATGGATGAGATACAACTACCTAAAGGAAAAGTCATAGCTCTCAAGGCCTCTTAGAAAACCAAGACAAAGCATCAATCCAAAGCACTAAACTCAGTAGCAAACGTCTAATGTGTAACAACCTAAAATTATTCTAGATATTATATTTTTATTAGGTTTAAATTTTTAAGAATCGTTAGATAATTTTTATTACTATTTTATTTTTACTAAATGGATCCTAGTATAAATACTAAAACGTATAAATTATAGAGTTGTTAAACTGATATATATTATAAGTAGCCACAGTCCTTTGTTACATAAGTCATTCTTAACAAAACATAAAGATACTAAAAACTCTTTCATCATCCATATCCTAGAGACAGTTCTTTATCTTTGTACCACCACCAGTCCAAGGCGTCAAGGATATTGACCACTGAAAATCTAGAGAAAAAAATAAAACAAATCTAGTGAGAAATAAAATCTCTCAGTAGGCAAAACTAAATCACCAACATGTTAGTACGTTAGTAATTCATCAATATATTCAAAATGAATCCATAAAATAAATAATTATGCAAACAACATGTATGCATAAAATGAATTTCCCAGGGAGCACATGGCCTCTACATATCGTATTGTATGTAGCTACACCTCGTACTGGATGTAGAAATGTTGCGGCCATCTTATGCTAGTCATGCATGTCATTCCATGTATTTGCACCTGGTCTCTACATCTCGTACTGGATGTAGTCTCAGATTATGTCTCACAAATCTCATATTGGACTTGGAAACATGAATCAACATATCATCCAGTGTTATTAAACCCGGTTCGGACCGGCCGGTCGAACCGGTTCAACCGGGATACGGTGGTAGTACCGGGCCGAGTGCTCTATCGGACCGTTCAAGCAAGTGACCCGGGATGACCCGGTCAAACCCAGCTGGTTTTGATGAAATCCAGCGACTCGGCCGATTTTTAAAAATCGGACTGGGTTGTGCCACTGCCACCGCGCCACCAAGCACCAGCCCATCACGCGTTGCTTCACCCTTTGACCGTCACTGCCACCACCGTTGCCAAAAGATAAACCAAAAATGCAAAAGGAAGAGGAAGAGATGATGATTATTAAAGAGAAAGAGAAAGAGGCTAGCATAGCAAACTAGTAGGAAAAGAGGCGCAGCACGGCAACAGCGACGAAGGACGGCAGCAGCAACGAAGCACGGCAATGGCAGCAGCGGCGAAGCACAACAGCAGCGGCAGCGAGGCACAACAAGCAGCGACGCAGCACACAGCATAAGAGAAGAACGGCGCAACACAAAAGAAGAGAAGAACGTACACTATATATACTAGACAATTAGGTTTTTTGTTATTTGGGCCTTCTGGCCATATTGCTTCCTATACCCCCCCTTTTTGTTATTTGGGCCTTCTGGCCATATTGCTTCCTATACCCCCCTTTTTTCTTTTTACAGTTCCTATTTTGCTTTTTTTATTTCAAAATGGGCCTTGACTTATTTATTTTTTTAATTTAGAAAGTTACTATTTACACTCTCTTTTATTATTAATACACTTTATTTATGTTATTAACTTTAATATTTCAAATGTTATTCTAGATTTTTTAGTATGAAATTATGGATGCATTTTTCTTAATCAAATAATGTTAGTTATATATGTATATATAATATCTTTTTGAATTTTTTAATATAAATCGGGTCAAACCGGGCCAATTACTGACCCACCGGTTGGACCACTAACCCACTGACCCACTATCTCGACCGGATCAATGACCGAACCAGTTTTGATAACTATGATATCATCACATCAAAATCTATCCATAATAAAATCTATGAGCAGATACATACAACCTCATGAAAAATATTTTCATCATATCATCATACGTACCACAAGTATGGTTAACTACCATATCTTATTCAAGCAAAATCTTACCAACTTAGGCTTGACAATTGAGTATCCTCAAGCCAAAGAAAAATTATGTTAGTAATCTAAATAATAACCACAATATATCTTTCAAATAATTTCTAATTCCTTTAAACCTTCACTAGAAGAGATTATAAATTAGCATGCATCTTAAACTCCTCTCACCTACCACCTTACTACTTCATCCTCAAAATTTAATCACTCAAGCATTTGTACCTTTTGTCTAAATACCATTCAACCTCTACTTCTAAAAATTAATTCAAAATAGTCCCATAATGAAAATATGAACAAACAGCCCAAATGTCATCAAAATCACTTCTAAAGATCATCAAATGTAACTCCAAACATCATTAATATTTCAGCCTATAAATCATCACCTATCCTATGGTTTAAATCAACATTTTCACATCATAAAATACCTTCAAATAACATGAAATTCCAGCCACAATAATAACTATAAATCTATACATTTAAACATGTAAATTAGTCCAATTAATTTCTTAACTAGAGATTGAAGCCTAGCCTACCTCAAGTGAATTTGATTTTTGAAATGGAATGGAGTAAGGGTTGTCTTCCTTGGGAAAATCCTCTAAGAAAGGAAGCCTTGAAAGAAGAAACGAGCTGATGGGTGATATGGTAGAAGAGGTCACGGTTGGAGGCAACAAAGGAGGTGGGAAGTGAGGAAGTGAATAAAATAAAATGCAAAGGTAAGCAATTTGACCGTGAGTTTTGGGTGCTAGCCTTACGTGCAGAATTTTTGGGATGTTATAATCTATTTATACTAATTGATTTAGTTAGGATGAAAGGTAATTGGTTATAAAGAAACTTAATTAGTAGTTAATTAAGTTCTAGATTGACTAAGCCATTACAAACTAATTAAATATCTAGATTCTCCTTATCTAATCATCATTACCAATATTCCCTTCATTAATGGCATATGTGTACATGGATGGCTTCCTAAAGCTTGATTTTGTTTATTTGATTAACATAAGGCATACATACCTATGGCTGTACATATATACCAGCAATTGCACTTTCAATTTGGTGTTTATTTTCTAAAAGCAATGATTTCCTAAGCTTGATTGTCCATGCTACGTGGGGTTTATTTCCAAAAGACAAAATCTGATTGGTCCTTATGCTCTTGGCTGAGATTATCTCTTGCTCTTGAGTTAAGTAGCTTCCACATGGATAGTCCTACAAACAGTGTTCAAGAATCTTGGACAGCTTATTCATTGACTTCACCTTGACTTTGGGTTTACCAAATTTTCTTTCTATTAGTTCACTTAGTCAGGCATATTTATATGGCTGAAGCACATGAGAGACTTTAGGAGTATTCATGAATTTTGGATTGGTACAAATTTAGGCTGAATCTTCTAGCCTTTTTGCCAAAATTCTAGGAGCTACAAGCTGCCAAGACTAGATTTTTCTAAAAAAAAATGTTTTACAGCACATGGTTCGTTCTTTATTTTTTATGTACCAATCTACTAGTCCATAAATCCTCATCTTTCAATATGTTAAACTAGACTCTCTAAGCTTTCTAACAAGGTATCACATACCTTATTTGGAGTTGTAAAACTCTAGCTATAACATTTTTAATCTAGACTTCAAAGCTGCCAGCAAGCTGAGAAATTCCACACTGACATCTCTTAATGTTTTAATTACTGCAATAAGTACATAAACTAGATTTATTTGAAAGTTTTATATGTTGTATTAGACATCTAGATATTTAATTCCATATATCATACACCTAATTTGCATAATAATTGAGAGAGAAATAAATTTCTCAATTCGGGTGGAAGAAATGGACAGTTTTGGACAGCTTGTGAGCAAATAATTTTTATCCTAGTCTTCTTATATCCAACTATTATCATACTTCCATAATTCAATCATAAATATAAATTCAAGATATAATTTTGAGGATGTTATATTTCACCCCCTCTAAAAATAAAATTTTGCCCTCAAAATTTGTAATTACCTATAAACAAATCTGGGTACTTCTTCCTCATCTCTGATTCTAATTCTCAAGTATGTTCTTCCAAATGTCCTTGTCCCCATGCTAGTTTTACCAATGATGCAGACTTATTTCTTAACTGCCTTACTTCTCTATCCAAAATTCTGGTCGGGGATAAACTCATAGTTAAATTGTCTTTTAACTATATTGATCCAGACTCTAGAACTCAGGTCAGAAATATGAGATGACATAGACTCATCATTTCTGAAAAATATGAGGAACATGTAGGCAACCCATATCTCATGGCAGATTCTAACAAGGAAGAGCTATCTGATTCTGAAAGTGACTTGGATCTTTCTAATTAGAAAGTATTTTAACAGGAATGACTCTTATTTTAACTCAGAATTGTTCTCATTTGATAAAGCAATTTTCTAAAAGAAACCATTGTCTATAGGAATCTCATTTCAAGCTTTCTAAACTGTTAAAACCGAGAAGCGAGACAACTACAAAATGAATTATCTCTTGATCAAACTCAATTTGAGAATGAAAACAAAGTTTTGAAAGAGAAAATTGGAAAACTATCAAAAGATTTAGCTAACATTATGGTTGGAACAAGCAACTTGGATAAGCTAATTGGAGTCCAAAGAAGTTTCTACGAAAGAATTGGCTTTGGCTTCAATAAGAATTCCAGAAAGTTTTTCAAAATCCTAATAGAAACAAGGAGGCCCAAAGGAAATGCTCCAACTGCAATAGATGGGGACACTAAACCTTAAAATGTTACAGAAAGAGGGACATTCCCTTCAGAAAGTTAACTAACACACAAGGACCCAAGAAACTATGGGTTATAGGATCTTATCACTTTCTGATGTAGGAATGTCTGCTCCACAACAAGAACAAAGAGTTGTTGTTCTTGGACAGTGGATGCTCTACGCATATGACTGGAGACAAAAGCAAATTCCTCAGCCTTGAAAAGAGAAAAGATGGAGGTGAAGTGATCAGAATGTTACAAGAAGGGGGGTTAAGTTGTGACTTTGCCAACTTTTCTTTGAACTTTAACCATTATGAAATTTTACTCTTGACACAAAGGTTCAAACACTTAGATAGCTAAGCTCTCTAAATGGTTAGTCACAACACTAATTATTAAATGTTTGATATGATTGGAAGAACCTATTGTCAATGAACATTTTCTTATGTTTAGAAGTTCATTACTTAAATAAAATCATTTCTTAGAATACTTTGATATTATGAAAAACTCAATTTATGTTATGCAGATGCAGTACTCAAAATGTTGAGATTTTGGCTTTTCATGCACAAAACCATTTCATGTTTTATTAAAGCTTTCATACTTTGATGCATATGATTGAACTGGTCTTAATTAAAATCATGTTATCACAAACATGATTTTAGTTCATATATACCATTTTTAAAAATAAATAATTTGTTATGAAAACCTTCTTATGTATGCATTCTAATATATGTCCTTCTTATGCTCAGAACGTTCTGATGCAGATGTAGTATATATGACAACAAATATAATAATGTAAAGAGGAATAGAAGTGAGGATTCAACACAAGAATTTTTATATTGGTTCACCCCAACCTTGAACTACATTCAGTCCTAATCCAAATTGATGAGATTTTCAGTAACACAACCAACAACATGCTATATTTTTTACAACTGTCAACCACTTGTTGGACTTCACAATATCTCCCTCACCACAACACCATACATGGTTGGCTTGGAGATAACCCATTTCAACCACAACAACATGAGAGAGACAATCCAAGTATTCTTCACCTCTTTATGTGGGCATGACCCACGGAAGCAAAACCCACTCAACCATGACACCCACTTGGTCATGGGAAAGACAATACAAGTATTTATTTCACCTCTCTAGGCTACCTAAGTATTATTTCACTCTAGCCCCTTCGGGCTACTATCTTAGACACTCTCTCTAAGCTACCCACATTCCATGGGTTCTCCCTATTACCTCTCTCACAATCAAACTTAACTCACATGGTTAATTTGGGATACATACAAATTACAAAGTTAACCCACATAAATCTCAGACACAGAATATTAAAGGAAGTTTTAAATGTCATCTTTAATATCGTATCATATCATGTTTCCTTCTGGCTATTGTCTCGAAACATCAGATGCAGATTTTACAAGGCATGTTCTGATACGCATAAGACTCAACTTTTAGCCTTTGTATTTGTTTATATCTAATCAAAATAATTAAGGGTCCTGATTTGCCTTAAGACACAAATGTATTTTGACTTAACAAATTTCCTAAATAATTCTTTCGTCGACACTAGAGCAGAGGGAGGAGATACTATCATGGGGAATTTTTCCTTTAAAAATCTCAATGACTGAAAAAATGTATAAGTATTGCAGTTTGCTAGAGAAAGAAGATAAGAGTAAAGAGAAAGAGGACAAGGGAGCATAACTAGTGCACGAAATAATAAAGTAACTGCAAAAGTCACATCTAAATTTGATAGGTGCAAAAGATGGTACTAAAATATTAAATAAGTATAAATGCCATTTAGGTAATGTGCTTAATAGTAGAAGTAGGGGTGTTCATGGATAGGACTTTCAAAAATCCAATCCAAATTCAATTAAATGGATTGGATTTAAAATCCACATCCACTTAATTGGATAAAAGTGATTTGGATTTTTTTAAAAATCGGTTTAAAATGATTTTAAAACAAAATTGGTTCAACATCTTTTTGGTTTTAAATCTAGTTTTAAACCATAAATCAATTTTTGACTTGTTTCGGCTAGGGCTGCTTTTAGCTGACTTTGGTCATGACTATTTTTGTTGACTTCTGCTAGAATTATTTTTGGCCAACGTCGATTAGGCTATTTTGGTTGATGTGGAACAATTTTTTGGTCGAGGTCAGCTGGGTTATTTCAGTCAATGTCGATCAATAGTTTTTCTGCCAACATTGACTCAAGTTATTTTCAACAGCGGTCAGGTAGGGCTATTTTTTTTTACATAAGCTAGTATATTTTGTTCGGTGTCGGTTATGGCTATTTCTCAATTGACATTAGCTAGGATTTTTTTCCAATGACGTCCGCAAGACTATTTCTTGTATGACATTGGTTGGTTTTTTTTTGTCATGTCAGCTAGTGATTTTTTTTTGTTGACATTAATTGGTCATGTTTTCTTTTTCTGACATCAGCCAGGGCTATTTTTTTACCAACGTCAACAAGGATATTTTTCGATCAATGTTAGTCGATGATGATTTTTTGTTAACATCAACTAAAGCTATTTTTTGAGCTATCTTGGTTAGGGATATTTTTTCACCAACATCGACTAGGGTCATTGATGCCAACAAAAAAATATCCTCAACCAAAGTTTGCCAAAAAAATCTTAATCAATGTCAGCCAAAAAGATAGTCATGGTCAATATCATCCAAAAAACATCGTCAACCGACGTCAACCAAAAAAACCCAAGCCAACATAACTTAAAATAGTCTCAGATGAAAAATAACCCGAATCAACGACCAAAACAAACCTTAGTTGAAGTTGACCAGAAAATAATCTCGACTAACGTCAATCACAAAAAATCCTAGTCGATGTCGACCGAAAAATAGCTTCAATCGATGTCGAACGAAAAAAACATCAGTCAACATCAGCTGAAAAAACTCTAGACGATATTGACAAAAAATAAGCTAACATCATCTGAAAAACAACATCGACCGATGTAGGCTAAAAAACTTCTTTCAGCCGACGTCTACCAAGGTTGTTTTGGAGGAATGCTATAAAATTTGAAAATTCAATAAAATATCCAATCCATATCTAATTGGATTGGATTTAAAATCCAAAAAATTGGATTTGGATGTAAAACCAATCCATTAGAATGGATTTAAAATGGTTTGGATATGGACGATTTTGGATTGGTTTTATATAATCGGATTTTTTGAACACCCCTAAGTAGAAGGTATCTTCTTTTGACCAGAAACATATCTTATTAATGTCTACATGTAAGTGTATAAAGTTGTCTTCAAAATGGAAAGACTAGAAATTTCATCAAAAATCTGGATTTTTACATGCACAGGTCAGTTCAAGCATTGAGGAAAATAAGAAAACCAATCTGCACCCGACATAGAAACCCGTTATATGTTGCTTCATAAACAACTCAATTTGCGTACTTGTTGTAAACCAACCGAAGGACATTTGTTTCTTTGGTTTAAGTCGGATTTGGATCAGGTATCGATTTTCTGATCACCCTCATCCTCAACCACCGTAAAATGTCAACTATTATCATACATATTGCCAATAATTTCATATCCCATAAAATTGCTAAAAAAAAGTAGATTGAGAAAAAAATAACTAGAATAAAATTCATGCACCATGGGAAAGAAAAGCAAGGTTAAATAAGTTGTTAAAGACATACTATAGTTTTGATGGTTCATTATAAATAACTTGTTAAAAAAGCAAGGTTACTTTTTACAGAAAGTAACTTGGTGCATCCATGCTTCTTAACATAGCAAGCAATGTAGAATCCAGGCATGGGACATGTGACCTCAAGAACTCACTTGAAAACATTGAATGTAAAAAATCACAATGAGTTTAGAGACACTAAGGTACCCAATTGCACCTTAAAAATAAAATGCAAGTCTAAAATCATGAATGCACATTATTGCACAAGAAGTCCCATGCACACAGGCAAAGATCTAAGAAGCATGGATGACAATGGAGTGGCATCTCAAGGTGTTCAATGCCTCTCCGATGCAAACATGGCTCCAACACAGTGTCCAAAATGACAAAGAAGTGTCCCTCTTTTCTTTTTCTTTTTTTTTTTTTTTTTGTTTTAGCCGAACACAAATCAGACACAGCCCAATGACGATGACACGACACACGGGACGTGGCTCAACCATGGACACAGACACTTCTTAAAAAAAAAAAATCGAATTAAAAATCAGTAAAAGAGAAGGTACTAGACAAAACGAATTCTCGAGTCTCTTCTCCTTCATGTTCTTGTTTTCCCCTTTACGCAACACCGTCCTTGAGTCACCGTCCGACGTTGTTTGAAGTTGAACTAGCCACTGTTCACCGACACCATCGTCACACTATAAAGCCTTGCCAGCATCGCTCCTCGAACTCGAACCAAACAATATCTTCTTCGTCACAACTCACAACTTGAACCTCATCATCAACAACCTCGCACCAAGCCACACCGTTAGACTCGCACCCGCACTGACACCATCGTCGCACTCACGCCAAAAGGTCCAGATCATGGTTTATTTTTCACTTCCTTCCCCTGTTTCTGTGATGTTTCTCCTGTTTTCACTGATGGGTTTCTTACTACCTAGAGTTCCTTCCCTTGTTTTATTTGTGTGATTAGGCCATTGGGGTTCTACTCAAGTGAGTTGGGGACAATTTTTGATAAATTTTCAAGCTTTTTTCTGTGATGGGAAGAAAAGTTGTTTTGGTGTAGCTATGGTTTGATGGCTCGTGCTCTGTTTCAAATTTACTTGCCCTTTCTTTCACTTCACTGCTAGGAAATTGATTGTATGGTTTCTGACCATGATATAATACAATATTTGATTTGTTGACTGTTTTCCAGGGTAATGTGAGGAATGGAGATATTGGAATTGTGAAAGTATACACAAGATTATAGTTTCGATTTTAAAAAATAGACAAGTCATGTATGTCAATAAAACTAGTTTATACTTTATAAATTATAATCTTATAATCTTTCCTGTATACCAATGTGTTATAATTATATTATATATTGTAGTTACATACTTTTCAACATTTTTAATATCTTGTAGTTGCATATATTATACATTATAATTTCTTATTATATCTATTTGCTTTGGTTTTATTGTACAAATCAATGGTGCTACTAATCAAGCTATTGAATAAGAGGAGAGGATGAAACTAGAACTCTATAGAATTATGTTTCAAATGTCTGGAAGTGGAAATTATGAGATCAAGTGCAGCATTTGTGAACTTTCATTCAAGTTTATGAGATCAAGTTTCAGATGAGTGATATATATGTGTGTGTTGTGTACCTGTGTCCTATGTTTTTCAATTTTGCCATGTCCCCTTGTTCGTGTCATGTCCCATGTCCCGTGTCCAGAGTCCGTGCTTCTTAAGAAGACACAATCTTTCAAGACTTGTCAAGTTATTACAGTGTAATTTCCCCTTATATTAGAAACAGTTATTGCTCTCGGGATATTGGGAGAAAACCATATAAAGAAAGGTTTTCTTCCATTCTATGAGCTGTTTTCAAGTAATAACTCCTAAAATAATACCTAGTAAATGCCTTCAACTGCTCAATCACCACTAGAGCTAAA
>PYAF01005825.1:52227-79668 GCA_007407185.1 Glycine tomentella | reverse complement strand
GCTCATTTTCTATATTATACATATAAATGATACATCTCCAACATAACCAACCATATGCAGTACCTGTAATCTATGCTTCATCTTTTTATGAAGTTCAAACTAGAAATGTCTGGTAAGTGTACATTCAGTATTATGCTTAATATTGACCTGTAAATTAAGCAAGAAGCAGTTTTCAATTCAACGTAAATACTAAATATCAATGAGAATAGAAACAATAAAATTTATCATCACAAAGACCTTGAAGATCATCGTTTCCCAAAACCAACAGCGACATTTCTCCTCCTGCGGTTTTCTATCTTTTCAGGGCTTGGGAGTCCAGTCATTCCCTCGTACTTCATTTCTAGGGCCTGTTATAATTTTACGAGAATGTTTATTAACATTCTTTCTCCAGAATTCAATTCCTGCGTACTCAATGTAGACATGATATATCTCCATTTTGTCCGACAGATGAAATAAACAATTAGATATAAGTTGAAAAATACACTTAACAAAAGTGCGAGAAATGTTAAAAATTTGCCTATGCAGCTGTTGAGATGGCAATTTCAAAACTCACATCTTAGGGTTTATATAGTATAAATATATGTTGTCTTCATGAATTTCTCCATTTATTAAGGGAAACACAACAAAACACAATTTTTCCTTTTAATGTCATCTAGATTCTAGATGAATATGCTCCTTTGCAAATGTATGCACTAAGGAAATTGCAAACATGGAAAATTAAGCAACACTGTTCTTCCAAGTTCCAAGTGCAGTATTTATTCCTAATTTGTGACAATAAACTTTTGTAACAAGAATTTGACACAATGTGATAGGATCCAATACAGGATAAGCTGTTTGTTAATATTCTGTTTTAGTTAGTTAGTATACTAGCTGTACAGTTAGTTAGTTAGTTAGTTAGTTAGTTATACTAACTGTGGGAGGGTCAGAAATTATAAATAGGTGGATGGCTAAGGAAAGGGAGCTTGTTATGCAGAAAGTATTAGGAGGCTGTGACACCTCGAACAGTCACAAATTGTAGCTGCAGGAGCTAGTCTCCAAGATTCAATAAAAGATTCATTATTTTCCTTCTTTCTCTCTAAATCTGGTCCAGTTCCTATCACAATGCTTTTCGAAAAAAGATAAGCCTAGTGCATGAGCCTCCCACCTAGTTGGGTCTAGGAAGGGTAGATGCATGCAGTCAAGTAGAAATCCTATTTCCAAGATTTGAACCTATGACGTCCAGGTCACAAGGCAGCAGCCTAACAGTTTTGCCAAGGCTCAACATCTACCATGAAGCTTTTTCTAAAATTAAAAAAATAAAAGGGTAAATAAACTTTGGGTCCCTATAAAATAGGGTGTTTTATTATTTTAGTCCATTAAAGTTTTTTGTTTTTGTTCAAGTCTTTTAAAGATTTAATCTTTTTGTTTTAGTCTTTGTTGTCAAGTAATAGTGATAATCGATGACATAACAGTGACTATGGCAGCTCATTAACTAGCTAAATCACAAAGGAGTTTGGCACCACAGTCCGACGTCATCAATTATTTTAAACAGATGAAGACTTACAGAGTTTACTTAAAAATAATTACACGTGACTGCCATGTTAAACTCCTTGATGACGTGCAAATCAATGAATTGTCAACTTCACTGTTACGTCATCATTTAACAGTGTTATTTGACCAGAGACCAAAAGGTTATTGAAGCAAAAATAATAAAAGGTAAAACACTACCACAAGTAGGAATTAGATTTAGTTTTGATTACTAAAGGCTCGGTCACCTCCACCTTATAGTAAGTGTGGCATAACGTAACTGTAAACCACATATCAACTCCGCCTAGCTAATTTATGTGATGAAATAAATGTTTTCCTCGTGATGATTTCTCAAGGCAAGGGAAGTACATAAGTGACAGAGTGACAAAACAGCGTTTTTTCTAACCTGTAACTGTCCAGAAATACTATCAAGGACTTCTTCAGTCATTCTCTCAAAGAAAAGAATTCCCTGCAGACACAACAATTTTATGTAAGCATATGGGCAATTACCATCAGATCGTGACATGAAATTAGTTTAAAAAGTTTGGCTATGAACAAACTTAGCCATACAATCAAGTGAAGAAATTCATAGAAGAGAAGGTTGATGAATAATGGGATGCACTTAGTGTGGTTATGTAATGTCGTAGGTTTTGATGATGTCAAAAAGCAAATGACAGAAAGGTGAAAGCAAAATAACATGAAGAATCATGAACACGAACAAGTCAAGCAATTAGATGATTCAAGACTTAGGTTAAATTGTTAAAAGGTTTTCCCAATAAGTATATTTGACCATTTGATTAATTTAAATCAAGTCTTCAAGTTTCTTTTAAAAGTGTTAAAGTTGTTTGTCAAGTTCTGGAATCAAGGTAATCGATTACCACATCATGTAATCAATTACCAGAAATTTGAAATCTGAAATTAGAAATTGCACCAAAAAGTGAGTTTTGAAGAGTTACATCTTTTGGGAATGACCCCAATCGGTTAACAAAAAATTTGCCTATAAATATTCATCATTTTAACACGTTTAAAAAAGATGAGAAACTTTTGAAAAGATCTTGTTAACGATCATTCTCATAAAGTTCTTGATCAAAAACTTGGCCAAATACACTTATTATTGAGAAACTGATAAAAACTGGATCAGGCAGAGAAAGAAAGAACTTGTTTATTGAAATTTGGAGAATAATCTCCTGCAGTTACACTTGTGATTTCAAGGTCATACCCTCCTACTACCAATCAGGTACCTTCCTTACAGTTATCCTTTTCTATTTATAGCTTCCTTCCCTCCTAGTTAGTTATAACTAATTATTCATTAGTAATAATTAGTTATACTAACTGCACTAACTGCTAACTTGCTTAGTACACCCTCCTAGAATACATTTTCCCCCACCTATTACTCCTATCAATACCCTTCTATTGCTTCAATTTGTAATATTTTCTCTAAATCAGAGAGTGAATTCTTATATTCTTTGTCTAAACTTTTGAAAAGGGTGAGGCATCATTTGTAAGAACAAGAGTGTGATATGTCTTCATTCTTGAGAGACTCAAACACAAAGGGTGAAGGATCCCAAGGTGTAAGAGTGCTTTATTGTTGTAAAAAATTTAAAAGATAGTGAGACTCTCAAGTGGGTTGCTTGGAAATTGGACATAGGCACAAGAAGTGACCGAACCAGTATAAATCGAATTTGCAATTATCTCTTCCCTTATCTCTTTACTTTTATTATAAATTTATTGTATTCATTTATATTGGTAGAGATCTTAATTGCTTGTTTTTTCTCTTTTTAATCAAGGTTTTGATACATTATCATATTTATTATATAAAAAGGAATTAGAGTGTATTAACATAAACTGCACACCTAAGGTCTCATTTATACATACTATGTAGTTTAGGGCACATTTTTTAAGCTTTTTTGGGGAAAAAAGTGATTTAATTTTCAAAAAATTTCAAAAATGTGAATTTTTTTAGAGATTTTTTTCAAAACATCATTATAGATTCCTAAATTTTTTTTTTTTTTATATTCTGATTTCCTTAAATGCTTAGCCAAACATGTTAGCATATTGAACAAACGCACTCTTAATAGTACATGTTGAACAAGACCTCTTGCTGCCTAGGTTCATAAAGTTTTGATGAAGAAAAAGCTAAACACAAGAAAATTAGACAAGAGTCAGAGACTTGGGCATTTTATGTAACACTTAACCATACAATCAAGTGAAGAAAAAAGCTAAAAAGAAACAATTCATAAAAAGAATCAAGTGAAATTAAGATTGGGAAAATCTTTTTGTGATTATCTTTTATCAGACGCTCACATCCTATGGGCCTGATAAACTCATTTCCGTTGTACAAGAAGGTCACCATCATCCTGGTTGTCCCAACGACCACCTCCGTTTGAGGTAGGACCGCCAGCAACAGAAGCATTTCACACACTACTCACGCAACTAGCAAAAAATATTCTCTCTCAAGTCTCAACCATATCAAAGTATCATCCTTTATCTTTATATAATTGACATGCTTAATTGTCTCTTTTAATCTAGCATCTTTTATCTCTATCTCTAAATTGAATTTTAACAGTATTTGTTTATTAAAACAATTGTCAATAGTTAAAAATAACCTTATAAAAAAGTTTAAAATCTAAATATTATTTATGTATCACAAAATATTTATTTATTATGAATTTTAATTACAATATAATCAATGTATTCATAAAATATTTATTTATTATGAATTTTAATATATAGAAATAAATGTTTATTTTGTATTATGCACATACTAAAATACTAGTTGCTATCGTTATCCAAGTCGAAAAACATACTTGTAGATGGTCAAATTCATGCTGGAATATTCGTGCAGGAAGGTCGGACAAGTTGACTGAAAACCTTGTTCCATTGATATCACGTGCATCAATCTTCACAGATTCTGGTCGCTGAACCACAATGACGAGGAGACACATAATTAGGTAAAGGAGTAAATAATTATGAAACAAATGACAAGAGGGCAATGTTCCTGCAGTTGAGCACATGTTGAAAGCAACAAAAAAGAAAAACTTTAGCTACATACACAGAAGACATAACTTTTGGTATACTAAAAGAGAATAATAAAGTTGAGCTCACAACATTGGTAAGAGGGAAAACCAAGCACTGTCCAACACATTCCCAATGTAACAACTCCTTAGAAGTGTGGTTCTGCTAAATATTTGTTTCTTGCATAATACAGAGTTTCTTCTTTCTGCCTTCTACCTTAGTAGTTTGAAATGGCTAGGTAGTCAAACATTAAGATTCTACTTAAATGAAAATTAGGAAGAGTAAAAATTACTAGTCATGGGATTGTAACACAGATCATCACATCCTACAAAATCCATAAATATGCATATTAATTTGTAATTATGCATAAAAAATAGCATAAATAATAAAAAAAAAAACTATTAAAATATTGCAAACCTATGAAACCCAGACACGGTGGCTAACAGAGGTGTTGAGGTCAAGGTTGTTAAGATCGTAATTTTACGTAGGATCGGGGGAGGGGATGAAAGATCGTAAATCGGGGATCGTAAGATCGGATCGAGATCCTACTAAGAAACTGCAGAAAGAAAAAAGTGGGTACAGAAAGACTTTAAATAGCAATTATCTAAATTAAAATTCAAAGCCCATTTAAAAAATATAATATGAAACTGCAGAAAGGAAAAAAGGGGGGTACAGAATGCAAATTTGGCCCAAATAACTTAACCCTAGCTTATACGATTCTTTTCTTCTTCTCTCTTCTTCTCTCTTTCTCTTCTGTGCGCCGTTTCTTCTCCTCTCTTGCTTTACATTTTTTTTTTCTTGCCACCTCCACCCTCCTCTCCGGCGATCTCTCCGTCAATTAATATCACCACCTCGGACGAGAAAGGGAGAAGGCCAGAACGGAGAAGGGAGAAGAGAAAGGGAGAGCCAGAAGCGGAAAGGGAGAAGAGAACCTACCTGGATGCGCGCAGTCGGGGGAGGTCGCCGGTCAGGTGAGCAGGTCGCAGCTCCAGGGCCAGGTAGCTTCTCAGTTTTCGTTCTGGTTCGAAATCGAACCCTAGAGCTTTTAACCCAGCGCGTTGTGGGATCGGTGAGGATCGGAGATCCTACGATTTTACGATCAAAATCGCGATCCTACACCGATCCTACCCCTTCCCGATCCTACACGCGATCTGGATCGCCGGCCGCCGGAAAAATCGTAGGATCGTGCGATTGCACGATCCGACGCGCGATTTTAACAACACTGGTTGAGGTGTTCGACACAGCTTCAACACCAACACGCAACAAACACATTTTTGTAGTGTCCAAATTTTGTTTTCCAGCTTCGACATGGCCCATTTAGCTTGACACACACCAGACACACCTCTTGTTTTTTTATCAAAAATTTGAAAAATCAGCTTAAAGATTAAATTATAACTAATTAAATTTCCTATTTAAAGTTAACCTATTTTGGTTAACCTTTTGGAATTATGTTACAAAATTAAGAATTGTTGACGTAAAACCCTTTCACATAAGAATTTTGTTAAACTCTAAAATACATTATATGAAATTATTTTAGAGATGAGCACTTCTGATCATGCTAAAGAACAAGATGACACCAAACCTCTTATGTTACAAAATTAAGAATTTTTGGTAGTGGAAATTTTGAAATCAAACATTATATGTGAAGTAAATTTTAATGGGCCTTACACACTAGAGTAAAGGCACAGGCACACATGTTTAAAAAGACAGAATTGAAGTTAGAGTTTGTCAAAAGATAAATCCTTCAAAAGATGGACACAAGGCTAAATTGAAATTAGAGAAGTCAAAGACATGGACAATGAGACTACATTGAAAATAGAGAAGTTAGACAGAATTTGTCCTTTTACCTCCGGTGTCTAATGAAGGCCAAGAGACAAACATTAGTGTTGACCAATACTTCAAAAGATTGCCCTTAAGCTACTTGGGCAACCATGTTCATCTTCATGTTGTGAAAGAAATTGAAACACATACTCATTCATTCATTCTATAAAAAGAAATAAGATGACACCTCTTAGGACAGAGGATCTAGTATTTGTTCATAGCAATCTTCATCTCCTTTCAAGAAGTTCTCCACGATACTATCAAGAGTAAACTAAAATGCAGGACATTGCAGGAGATCAATTCGGATCACTTGATGAGAATGAAATTTTTGAAGTTGCTAATTTATCTCTTGATGGACCAGAATTAGAAGTTGTGTTTTTCAATGATGATGACCAAGAAGGAAGAGCAAGGACTTAAATACATTAATATTAGCAAGTTATTTTTTTGGATTTTTTTCTTTTATTGATGGTTCCTTAGTATTTATTTTTTGTGAGACTTTTTATTAAAGACCTAGCAAGTTGTTTTCTCAAATTCTTAGATTTCTCTTAAAACAAGTTGTTAAGGTTTATAATTTTCATACGATAATAAGTCTCAAAAAAAAGGTACTAAGAGGCATCATACTCAACAATGCAAAGAATCTAAAAAAACAACTTGCTAAGTTCTTTAATAAAGAATCTCTCACTAAAAAACAAAAAACAACAAAACAAAAAACTAAGAAACCGCCATTGAAAAACAAAATTCAAAAAAAAACTACTTGTTGATTTTAATCTATCCAAGTCTTTCCCCTTGCTTCTTGGTCCACTTCTAACTCTGGTTCATCAAGAGATAAATTAACAACTTCATGAATTTCATTTCATCAAGTGACCCAAATTCATCTCTTGCAATTCTCACATTTTAGTTTGCTCTTGATGGCATTGTGGGGAATTTCTTGAAAGAAGACGTGAAGATTTCTATGAACTAACAAATACTAGGTCCCCAATAAATTTCATATACCAATTATTGATGAATTGCTTGATGAACTAGGAGGAGCAATCATCTTCACCCAATTGGACCTCAAATCAGGTTACCATCAAATAAGGAAGAAGGAGGAAGATATTACATAAACTGCATTTAGGACTCATGAGGGCCATTATGAATTTATGGTAATGCCTTTTGGTCTTACAAATGCTCCTTCCACATTTCAAGATTTAATTAATGAGGTATTGAAACCATACCTAAGGAAATTTGCACTAGTATTCTTTGATGATATCCTCATCTATAGCAGCACTGAAGAGGATCATGTCAAGCATGTGAGAGCTGTTTTATTTCTTTTGGCTAAGAATGAACTATTGGTCAATTTAGAGAAATGCAGTTTTGGGTAGAGGAAGGTAGCATAGTTATCAATAGCGGCGCTATTGCGTGCCATAGCGGAATAGCGGTGCGGTGCGGCGGCCGACCGCCACAAACCGCATCGCGACAGAGCATATGAGAAAGCGGCGGTAGCGGCTGCTATTGCGGGTGCGGTGCGGCCGAAAAAGTGGTGCGGTGCGGCGCGGCTGAAGAAAAAGTAGAGGAAGATGAAACGGAAGGTGAAGACAAAGCGAAAGGGGAAGAAGAAATCGAAGCTCAAGGGTGCCGCACTGTCGCTAATCTCTGCCGCCGTTGTCCGGCGAGAGGGAGCCGCTGGCGTCGAGGGACCTGGAGGAGTTGAGGCGCTGCAAGCTTTGGATTCTTACTCTACAAAAAAGAAAACTTACTTTTATTTCCAATTTCTCTGTCCTAACTGCGTTTGAAGCTCTTGCCAGCTTTGGATTCTTTCCTATTTCTCTTTTTTATTGCTTTTCTCCCTCTCACTCACTACTCCTGTACTTTTATTTATTTTTTTATTGCTTTTCTCTCTCTCATTCACTGCTCCTGTACTTTTATTTATTTTTTTATTGCTTTTGTTTTCTTTCTCAAGTTTTCTTTTCCGACACCATCGTGGACTTGCTCTTCTCTCTCACTCACTGTACACCTTAGTGCTCTTTGCTTTACTTTTAAATTTTTTTTATTGCTTTTATTTCTTTTTTTATGCTCTTTGCTGGAAGAGTCTCCTTTTCTATTTTTATTTTATGTTATGCTCATAACCATACATACATAATATTATTATTATTATTATTATTATTATTATTATTATTATTATTATTATTATTATTATTTTATGCTCTTTGCTGCAGATCCCCACAAATTAGAGGTTATGAGGAGCTGGACTACTCCTAAGAATGTGAAATCTTTAAGGGGATTTCTGGGCCTCACAGGTTATTACATAATATTTATTCAGGGCTATGGTAGAATTGCCACACCATTGTATGATTTTCTTAAGAAAGATAATTTCAAATGGAATGAGGAAGCTGAGGTAGCTTTTGGAAATCTGAAGTTAGCTATGACAGAAATTCCTATTCTCACTGTACGTAGTTTTGATCAACCTTTTACTGTGGAGACTGATGCATCTAATAAAGGGTTGGGAGCAGTGCTTATGCAGCAGGGGAGACCATTAGCCTTTTTGAGCCAAACCCTCTCAGATACAGCCCAGAAAAATTCAGTTTATGAGAGAGAGCTCATGGCAACAGTGTTTGCAGTGCAGAAATGGAGACATTACTTAATGGGCCGCAAGTTCACTATATTGACAGACCAGAAAAGTTAAAAGTTTTTAACTGATCAAAGACTAATGGGAGAGGATCAGTTTAAATGGACTTCAAAACTGATGGGGTTTGATTTTGATATAGTATATAAACCAGGGTGTGACAATAAAGCAGCTGATGCCTTATCTAGAAGAATGACATATGCAGCAATCTCCATGATTATATTTTCTGATGAAGAAGTGTGGGGAATCTGAAATTTTGGCTGATCCAAAATTGAAAGCAATTATGCAGGAGTTATTGTTGAATAGTTCTGCACACCCAGGGTATTCTTTGCAAAATAGGAAATTGTGGTATAAAGGCAAGTTAGTTCTTTCTAAACTGTCTCCTAACGTACCCACTCTTATGTAGGAGTATCATAGTTCTGTAGTAGGAGGTCATTCAGGGTTTTTCAGGACCTTTAAAAGGATAGCAGCTTTGGTTTATTGGGAGGGCATGAGACAGGATATTTTGAGATTTGTAGCTGCTTGTGAGACTTGTCAGCAGAATAAATATCAGGCTTTATCACCAGTTGGGTTGTGCAACCTCTTCCTATTCATACACAGGTTTGGGCTGACATTTCTATGGATTTCATAGAAAGGTTGCCAAAGACACAAGGAAAAAAATGCAATCCTGGTGGTGGTGGACAAACTGACCAAGTATGCTCATTTTATTTCCCTTAGTCACCCTTTCACTGCAAAGGATATAGCTGTGAGTTGTTGGTGAAAGAGATAGTGAAAATGCATGGCTTTCCCAATACCATAATTTCTGACAGGGACAAATTTTTTCTAAGTCAATTCTGGAAGGAATTGTTCAAGTGTGCAGGAACTAAATTGAAATTTAGTTCAGCTTACCATCCTCAGACAAATGGGCAGACTGAGGTGGTTAATAGAAGGGTGGAAACATATTTGAGGTGTGTTGGTGAGAAACCCAAGCAGTGACCAACTTGTTTGAGTTGGGCAGAGTTTTGGTTTAATTCTAATTATAATAGCTCAGCTAAACTCACTCCTTTTAAGGCTTTATATGGCAGAGATCCACCCCAATTATTGAAAGGGATGACTGTTCCATCAGTAGTGGAGGAAGTGAACGATTGACTCAAGATAGAGCGTCCTTGCTGGACCAGCTCAGGACTAATTTACAAGGCTCAAGACCAGATGAGAACCTATGCCAATAAGCATTGTAGGGATGTTAATTTGGACGTAGGTGACTCGGTTTACCTTAAGCTACAGCCATATAGATTAAAATCTTTGGCTAAGAAGTTGAATGAGAAATTAAGCCCTAGATTTTATGGTCCATATCAGATTTCTAAAGTCATTGGTAAAGTGGCTTGTCAGCTCAATCTACCACCTGAGAGTAAAGTCCACCCAATCTTTCATGTTTCTCTATTGAAGAAGGCTATTTCTTCTGCAGTGAGACCCCAACCTTTACCTCCAATGTTGACTGATGAGTTAGAACTAAAGGTAGAGCCTATTGCTGTGAAGGATGTTAGGAACTCTCCAGCAGGAACAGCTGATGTACTGATTCAATGGAAGGATTTACCTGACTTTGAAGCTACCTGGGAAGCAAAGTCAGTCATGAAACAACAATTTCCTGCTTTTCACCTTGAGGACAAGGTGGCTCTTTTGGGGGGGAGTATTGTTAGGCTACCTGCAAGGCAAGTATATGAAGCAAGGACACACAGCAGATTCAGGAAGCCAGAGCAGCAGCTGGTGTTACCAGTAACTGACTGATGTCAGTTACAGTTTATTAGAGCAGCAGCTAGTGTTACCTGTAACTGACTGATGTCAGTTATAGTTTAGTTAGTTAGCTCTAAATAGCAACTGCCAAGCTGGGAATGATCATTCTTTGTATTATTGGTGGTTGGTTAGGGAGACTAGGCTCCAATCCCTAGCTGTAACTGGTTTTACACTTCAATAAACAAGAGTTTCGCATCATCATGTTCATGCTTCATAGGTTAAAATCAAACTCTAAATCAATTTTAGGCCTAAGCTCATTAGCTGAATTATCCCCAGGTTGCCAATCCCGTTTCATACTTCCTGTAATATGGAGTTCTGCTGTAGCATCTTCTCCATCAGGGAATCAATTGACTATTTAAACGCCCCCATTTAGCAACCGCATTTGCAATTTGAGCTTCCAACACGTCAATTCAATTGGACATTTGGGATATCCTCTCCAACCAGCACATTGCTCCCTCACATCCACTTTCCCCCACAACATTTTTCAGGCAGGTTGGACCACATGTTATAAGAAGAAGTAAGCAAAAAACAAATATGAAAGAAGGCAGGCAACTCAGTGTACTGAATTCTACTGAAAACGGAAACATCTGTTGGTTATACAACAGTCATACAGAGAACAACCTTATATGAATAACTAAGGAAGCTACCCTCATAAGACTCAGTCCCTTACAAAAGAGTCTCTCAGTTTTTCGAAAACAACTCAAAGAATGCATGATGCATTTCCTCCACCAACTAAAATGTAACTCAACAGACAGAAACAGAGGAACCAACAGCACACTCAGCCAGCATTCTGATGCTGCAGTAGCATTGAACCAGATGAAGAAAGAGCACTGCTACATTAGAGAAGACAGGCAACACCAGAACAGATGGGAAATACAAGCCCAGAAGAAGGATGGAGGAGAACATGTTTTGTTCATAGGGAAATGCAGAAAATAGGGTTGGAAGAGCCGAAAATGGATTTTGGGTTCCATTTGTATTTTGGTAAGGCTTAGGAAATCACATGATACCACCATTTTTATTTGTAATCATGCCAATCCTAGACTACCTCACCAAATGTTCCAGAACATGATCAGGATCTTTCATTCGGAGCATTAAAAATGGCAAGAATCGTAAAATCTTACAAAATAACATGATTGTATGAAACATGGAACTCAGCATTCAGCAACAACCAAATAGGTGGAAAAAAAACAATCAATATTTAGCAAACCTTGAAGTATCGTTATGCTAAAAAGGTTGGTTAGATACTTCAATCTTTTAGTTGCACCTTACATTTAACAAGGGATTTGTGTGTTTGATACCTTTACGTCAGCATTAATTCCAGGGAAAGATAGGCAACCTTCATTAAATAGTGTCAGTTTCTTTGAGTATTGGCTAACTCTTGGGTTTACAAGAACAATTTCCTCTCCTTCACCAGGCTCACCTACTGGATTGAACACCATAAGTTGAAGATTAATTCCTAATTGGGGTGCTGAGAGACCAATACCATCAGTTCTGTGGAAAATGAAGCCAACCAATATAGTTAACATTTCAGTAAATTGCAAAGATGTTATTTGAATTACAATATTGATAATATCAATGCATCCATTCATATAACTTATTTTATATTCAATATAATTTAAAATATATTGCATGCCTACTTCTAAATCAAACTGCAACTTTTCTATGATCTTACTGTAGGGTTGTTTTAGCCAAAAGTCCTAAAACAAAATACATTGTTTTGAATCAGCAAACTGCCCTAGTGCCCTCAAATTTCAAATATGGTTGATATTGCTAACAAAAAAAACCACTCTTGTATTTTAAGAAAACATTTATTGAAAAATGCTTATATTAGGGTTTATGATCAGTTTTTATTTGGATTAGCTTATACCGTAGGGTTGTTTTAGCCAAAAGTCCTGAAACAAATTAGTGTTTTGAATCAGCAAACTGCCCTAATGCCCTCAAATTTCAAATATGGTTGATATTGATTACATAAAGACCACTCTTGTATTGTAAGAAAACATTTATTGAAATATACTTATATTCTGGTTTAGGATAAGTTTTAATTTGGATTAGCTTATACCGTATTCAAAAATCAAAATAGCTTACATAATCTGATAATCAAAATGTTCACAATCGAGAAAGAAGCAAGCTTTCTTCGAAATAAACTAAATCCAAATTCAAACAAGCACTAAAATGCAATAAAACCCAAACATTCAACAAATGGCATGATCTCACTAGGAGTCAGAACCAATAAAAACATATACGTGAACCAACTATGTGTTCTAGCACATTAACTGTCTATGCCACATTTCATTAATAATTCAATGAAAATGGAAATTAAAAAAGAAAAAAAAGCACGACAAAAGTTCACCATAATTCTACTCAACTGAAGCAAACATATAGATAACACTTCAACACGGAGAAAGCTTACTTGTACATTACATCAAACATTTCGTGGACAAACTTCTTCAGACTATCATCGAAGGCAACTATGCGCTTATTCCTGGCCCTCAATCTCGGGTCCGGATACTCCACAATTTTCAGAGGCGGCACAAATTCAAAATCGCCAGCTTCAAACACACACACACACACACACACACACACACACACACACACACAGAGAGAGATATTAGGGTTGGAGGTTTGAAAAAAAAAGCGATAGGGTTCAATCGGTGGAGTAACTTACGAGAAGCGACTAGGTCTTGGGCCGGTGAGGAACTGGGCTTGGCCATCGCGCGTGGAGGAGCGGTTCGAGGAGGGTTTACGGAGAGAATCCGGTTCGGCGAGAAGGAATGGTTGAAGCAGCGGTTCGAAATGGCGAAAAGCGCTGAACCGCGATGAAGATGAGGGTAGGTTGGGCGGAGGCACGTGAGTGAAGCCATGGCCACAAAGTGAGGAGGGTTTATGGAGATTAGTTTGTCCGGTCAAGACTTGAACTTGATGATTTTTTTATATACTAACTTCACGTTGGAAAATGTTTTTTTATAATTTAAAATTTAAAGTAAATATTTTTTTTTCAAATCAGTTTTCTTGAAGAGATATTTTCCTCACCATATATTTTCTTATTTGACTTGTGCTTAAGTTTTTTTATTTGTTAACGTTGGAAGCTTTCCTCAACACCGGAGATATTTTTTATCTTCAGTTTTTTCTGAGGGAAAGAAAAAAAAGACAGTTCACGTGCGTGAAAAATTAAAATTCAGTCAATCTTCCAATTTTTTTTAAGAACCCTTTTACTTCAATAAAAATTCTTTTGAAGCATTATTTGGTTTGAGGATCATTAAATGCACACGATTGGTTGGTTTGACGGAAAAAAAATTAAAATATTGTAATTTAAATAAAAAATTACGATAATATTGTAGTTTTAAAACTATTTACAAATGTATACCAATCAAACACGTATCAGGTAGACGTATTCAATCAAGCAGAGGGGAGACGTGACTCAGGAGGTGGTGACACGTGTCATTTTGAGACACGTGTCATTTTACGACGCGATGCGTAGAAACTTCGGAAGGTTATAACTTTTGACTGGGATGTCCGATTGAGGTGAAATCGGTGGTCACGCGCTCAAAATTGAGAGGAGAAGCCATTGACAAGTCCTAGCGTGGCCAAATATTTTTCCCAAAAGAGGCCTCTAAGTGCCTTAAAAGTGCGATTTAATCTTTGAAGCCCAAAAAAATTTCTTGTTTTCTGATTTTTTATCTATTCAATTAGTGAATTGCAGGCTATTCTTTATTTACCTAATTACTTCTCTTAATTTCGAGCATTTTGACATAAAATACGTCTTCATCAGATATTTCTATCAAAGTTTATGATTATTCGAAGTTTATATGCATCACCAACTTTAAAGTATAATTTTGTTCAATTTTTGAAATTAGTTTTACGACCACAATGTTTTCATTTTTTAATTTGTTAAACCGATATCGTTTAAAAATCTACAATATAATTTTGGTCAATAAATATACCAAAAAAATTTACCCACAAAACCACCATCACCCTCTCCACCGCAGTTCAACCCCACTACCACCACTCCCATGAACCCTTCTTCTCAATCCATAAATCATCATGCATGCATCAAAATTTTGATGTCCGCACTTGCGGACATAAAAACCAACGTGGGGCACTTAGAGGCCTCTTTTGGGAAAAAAATTTTGTCAAGTCCCCTTTGGGAACTTGCCAGCGGCTTCTCCTCTCAATTTTGAGCGTGTGGCCACCGATTTCGCCTCAATCGGACATCGCAATCAAAAGTTATGACCTTCTAAAGTTTCTACGCATTGCGCCGCAAAATGACACGTGTCTCAAAATGACACGTGTCACCACTTCCTGAGTCACGTCCACCCTCGACGTGATTGAGCTCCCAGTCACGTCTCCCCTCTGCGTGATTAAACACGTCCACCTGATACGTGTTTGATTGCTATACATTTGTAAATAGTTTCAAAACTATAATATTTTTGTAATTTTTATTTAAATTGCAATATTTTAATTTTTTTGCCTTGGTTTGCCGGGTTGATATATTTTTGGAGAGAAGCGCATTATAATTTACTATTGGTGTAATGTGATATTTTCTCTTTAAATACAATATGCATAGCGGACTTCAACCAAACTTTTCCATATTATATTTATTCTTTAAATTAATTGTTTGTAAAAGTACTTTATATGTTCTGACTCTATGTGATTATAGGGTTATATTTGTCATTTCTAGCTTCCTAACTTTTTATCTAACAATCTTAAAGAGAAAAATATTTTCATATTACTTTATTATGTGTTTTAACTTTTGTGAAAATCAAAATTCATCAACATAGTATTTTGCTTTCTTTTGCATATGAAACATACGAGTCGGAGATGTGGTAGCTAAGACCTACATTTTAATTAAATTAATATATATATTAAAAAAATCGTATGGCTATAATTGTTTGAATTTGATCAAAGGCTTTTAGCAGGACATATATATTTTACGTGGTAGTTTGTGTACCAGGATTTAAAATTAAATTTTTCATTTTTTAATCTCATTGTTTATCATAATGAATCCTTTTGCCTTGTGTTTCATAATCATATATATGATTTTGGTTATGTGATATTGCTTAAAGTTGATTTGAAGTTTGATTAATTTTATTTGGTGGAAAATGTTCTCCAATTTAATGAGTGCTACTTATTTTAAATTTGTATTCAAAGCTACATGGAACTCCATGATATATATTTTCCTCTGTACAATTATTGTTTATTTATCGTATTTGCAAAAGACTTGCAATTGGGTATATGTGTGCATTGAAAAGTTTATTTGAGACTTATGACTCCTCTATTTGTGGATGTATACATGAGTTATAATTTTGTGTTGATATTGATATGTATTGTATGTTTAACTAAAGTGGTGTTACTCTTTTTAGTCTAATTGCTAGCGTTTTTTAGTTGTAATATCTTTAAATGTAGTGGTTTTATGTTAAGCTTTTAAGAAAGTGGTTCTCTGGCAAGTTTATTTGTAATAACCTAAAATTATTATAAATATTATATTTTTATTTGGGTTAAATTTTTAAAGAATCGTTAGATAATTACTGTTTTATTCTTACTGAACGAATCCTAGCATAAATTCTAAAACATTCAAATTGTAGAAATAAGTTAAGCTGATATATATATATATATATATATATATATATATATATATTAAGTAGTCATTGTCCATTGTTACATAGCTCATTTCTTTTGGGTGTCTCACACTTAAAACATCATAGAACTTAATTACCGGAAAACATCTCTGCCACACTAGATAAGATTATTATTTATATACAAAAACCTACAACCCATATCTTCACTTTAGACGTTCTCTCCTCTTCGCTAACCAAGTTAATTGGTTTCATAGGTGGCTGTGGATAGGCAGGAGGGAACTGTAAGAATGGGTCATTAGGATTAAACAGTCCATTAAGTACAGAAACTGAAAAATGAGTGCCAAAATAAATATATGCACGTATAACTAGGTGCATGGTTACTAGATAACAGTTCCTCTCCTTATCGATGTACCACCCTAGGTCTAGCGCATCAAGGAATATGATGATTGAGGCCATCTAAAAATAAAACATGAAACAAATCTAGTGAGAAATAAAATTTCTCAGTAGGCAAAATCTAAACTACCAAACACGTTAGTACGTTAGTAAATCCTCAATATAACTAAACAAATCCATACAAGAATTATGCAACTATATGAATGCATGAAATGAGTTTTCCCAGGGTGCACATGGCCTCTACATATCGTACTGTATGTAGCTACACCTCGTACTGGATGTAGACGCTGCGATCGTCTTACGCAAACTGTAACACCTCGACTTACCATCTTGTTATTATTGATTTTTAATGAAAAATCACTTTGTCAATTTGTTAAAAATTACTAAACCAAGATCACTATTAACTAATATTCAAAAGATTTATACGTCTGGTTCATTTATAATTAAAATATACTGTAAGATACAATACAAACTGATACAGAATCTATTACATAGTACACATATCTATTTATTACAACAAAACATCTTCAACAAAGTCTTCCATCAAAAACAGCTTGCCAATCCTTCTTTATTGTTCATTTGCTCGCCCAAAACAAATCGGGGTCATAGCAGGTGTCAACCACAGACACAAAGTACAGGGTAAGTTTATGATAAACATAATTTAAGCAAATATATTCAATATGTAATATTCATAACAACATCTTCAAAGATGTATGATTCTTTACTCTTATCATGATGCATGATTCTCTTAAACTCTTTCAATAATTGGTACCAATAGTCAAGATAGCCTCATCCCTGTGGCATAGAACTGAAACGATTAGTCAGGGTCCCACAGTGTTGCAACAAGATTCTCACCCACACTTCATGTGATCATCATGGGTGGCGTGATTTCCCCACTGCCAAGTACCCGGGGCTCAGACCTCTCTTATCTGAACACTCGAACTCAGTTCCTGCAGCTATCTGACACACCTCCTCTTGAGGCAAATAACAGGGACTAACCCCCGCCGGGCATATGCATATGAGACATATAAGACTGATTCACTTTAAGGTAAACTCTTTTCATCATCTCATATTTATTTTCAACATCAGTCTTTAATTTATATCTCACATACTTTACTCAGAAACTCAACATAAAATATAGAACTCAACTTTATATTCATGTATAGAATCTCAGCATATTATTCATGTACAGAGGTTTATAGAAACATTCAGCAACACATGGAATTTAGAAAAATTCATAGAAACTTTTAGCAACACATGAACTTCATAGAGATTCATGGAAACACTCAATAACACATGAACATTCAAACACTTATTTAAACACCAATAACACTTAAACTATCTTTATCATAAAGCCTCCCTATACATACCTTATAATCTCTTATGAAACTTGTCTTTCTCTTCCTACAAAGCATGGCAAACTTTTCCTAAGGATACTTTATCCTTCTTCACGTGATCCTTCAATGAAGTGGAGTCTTCTTCTCACTTGATTTAGGCTTTAATAAGGAAAGGATGAAAATGAAATGAAGGTGATGTGGGAGAGAGCTTTTCACGTGAAGTGTTAGAAGGGTGGAGTCTTGAATGTGACTTCCACTTAAGACCCTCTTCACCCCTTTATATAGTAGTTGGAAAATGATATAATATTCATGGGCATTTCTACCCTTCCTAGTTAGTTACTTCCATTTGGTTTCATTGTAACTAAGTTTCATGTCATTCCATTCCATTCTAACTAGATTTATAAAAAATCTCCTAAGTCATGATGACTTGCTTTACAAGTGTCCATACACTTGTTATGAATTTTACAAGTGTCCCACCACTTGTCCAATTCATGAAGCTTCTTCCTATTTTCCTTCCAAGTGTCTTAATCATGAAGTTTCTCCATGATTCTCCAAGCTTCACGTGGATTGTAGGGAAAGGGAGAGAATTTTGCTTTATTTTATGTTACTTTGTATTCATATCCTTTAAGAAATGACACCTTGCTTCCAAGTGTCCTTCCACTTGTCTTTAAGCCATGAAACTTCTCCATTCTTCCTCCTCTTTCACGTGATTTAACAAGAGAACAAGAGAAGATTTTTCTTCTCATTTTGTGCACATATATGATAGCTTTCTCCTTACTATATTAATAGTGAGTTACAAGTGGTTAGATATTTCTTAAGCCTTCATGATTGTATCTTATCATTTTAATTTATGAAGCTTAAGATATTTTTCTTAAAGAGAAGAAAATTATATGATTCTCCTTATATCCACATGTCACCTTTCATGAGGAAGAAGAATTCAATTTGAAAATGGCCTCACACATGGCATTCTTTCAGAGAAAATAAAGTTCAAGTTGAATTTGTCTTCATTCATGGCATTTCATAGGAGAAGTTCAAGTTCAATTTGAACTCTTCTACCTAAAGGATAATATTAAATAATGAAACTCTAGAGTTTTCCAGAAACTGGTTTCAATGACAGTTAAATTACTTACAAGCAGAGTGATACACAACTCTGCATACGAGACTGCTTTTATCTTAATTCTGATTGGTCTGTACTATTTTTTATCATCAAATTACTAAACCATTTTATTAAATAAATCTGGGTACCCCACAATTTAAAGAAAATTCTATAGATTCTATTTATTATTTTTCCATATATTTTTCAATGCTTGAATTCTTCTGACTAATGTTTCAAAGTTGTCACCTTATAAAATTCATAGAAATTCTATTCCAGAATTTCTTGTCACAAACTATTTTGATATTCTGTCAGTCAAGAGTATTCTGTAATTTCATCAGGTTCTCACAAAACTCTAAGGATATCTGGTCATTTTTGGCCTGAAGGGCATTATGGTAAATTCATCATTCATCCTAGGGCATATTTGTCATTTCCACTATAAAATATCTAGCAAAAAATATCTAAGGATATTCTTGTCATTTCTAAAATATCCAAGGGCATTTATACAATTTCCATCTTAAAATATCTTACTAAAATATCTAGGGACATTTTTGTAATTTTCAAAAATATCCAGGGGCATTATCATCGTTTTCACCTTAAGGGCATTTCTGTAATTTCAAATTTAAGGAAAGGGTAATATGGTCATTTCTCTTCAAACATTTCCTTAATGTCTCTAATTGATATTTCACCCAATTAATTCAAATATAAACCAGCCAAATTTCTGATAATCTAATACTCACATCAATAGCTATGCAAGAATAATTCATATAATATTTTGACCATAGTTTTTGAATTTTCAGGGTGTTATACAAACATGCACGATTTATTCCATGTATCTGCACCTGGTCACTACATATCGTACTATATGAGTCTCAAATTTTGTCTCACAAATCTTGTACTAGACTTGGAAACATAAATCAACATATCATAAATCAAGATCCATTCATAATAAAATCCATAAGCAAAATACATACCTCCTTATGGAAAAATATTGTTATCATAACATCATACGTACCACAAGTATAGTTAAACCACTATACCTTATTTAAATAAGATCATTACCAACTTAGGCATGACCGTTGAATATCTTCAAGCTACAGAAAAATCATGTTAGTAATCTAACTAATAAACCACAGTATATCTTTCGAATAATTCCTAATTCCTTTAAACTTTCACAAGAAAAATTCCTAATTCCATGATTGTAGCCGGGATGGGTTGCTGGGATGGTTGTAGCCGGGATGCCGGGTTGCTGTAGCTGGGATGCCGGATTGGTATAGCTGGGTTGTCGGGTTGGTATAGTTGGGTTGTCGGGTTGGTGTAGCTGGGATGCCGAGTTGGTGTAGCTGGGTTGCTGGGTTAGCATAGCTGGGATGTCGAGTTGCTGTAGTTGGGTTGCTGGGTTGGCATAGCTGGGATGCCGGGTTGTTGTTGCTGGGATGCCGAGTTGGCATAGCTGGGATGTCGGGTTGTTGTAGCTGGGTTGTTGTGTTGCTATAGTTGGGTTGTTGGGTTGGTATAGCTGGGATGCCGGGTTGCTGTATCTGGGATGCCGGGTTGCTGTAGCTGGGATGAAGGGTTGACATAGCTGGGATGTCGGGTTGTTGTAGTTGGGTTGCTGGGTTGGCATAGCTGGGATGCCGAGTTGCTATAGTTGGGTTGCTGGGTTGGTATAGCTGGGTTGCTAGGTTGGCATAGCTGGGTGCCGGGTTCTTGTTGCTGGGTTGGTATAGCTGGGTTGCTAGGTTGGCATAGCTAGGATGTTGGGTTGCAGTCCAAATAATAAAAACAACCCAAATATCATCCAAATCACTCCCAAATATCACTAAATATACTCCCAAACATCACAAAGATTTCAGCCTATAAATCACCACCTATCCTATGGTTTAAATCAACATTTCCATATCATAAAATAACCTTCAAATGACATGAAATTCCAGCCTAAATAATAGTCATAAATATGTACATTTAAGCATGTAAATTAGTCCAAATAAATTCTTAACTGAAGATTGAAGCCTAGCCCACCTCAAGTGAATTTTGATTCTTGAAGAGGAATGAAGAGGGCTGTCTTCCTTGGGAAAATACTCTAAGAAATGAGTTTTTGAAAAGAAAATGGCTGATAGGTGAGGTGGTATAAGGATGGCACGGTTAAACAAGCAAAGGTGGTAGAAAATAGAAAGCTTGGTTCAAGGAGCAAGTGGTAGTAGGATAGGTTTTGGAGCTGAAATTTACATGCAGAAATTTTTGAATGCCAAGGCTATTTATACTACTTTAATTAGTTCAGATTTAAGGATTTTAGTTGGGTTAAAACTGATTTTAGAAGTTAGTTTAGTTAGGTTTTAACTAGGTAATCATTTCATTGGAAGATATTTAACCTTAAGCCTTATCTTGATTCTTTTAATCATTGACTTGGGGGTAGCTGGCTTCTACGTGGATCTTGGCTGAGCAAGGGAACACAATTGCTTGGTTAAATTGTTCCACATGCACACAAAAAGCCTTAATTAAATCTTTTCACTTCAGCAAAAATATTTTACAGCAACCTATATTTTCAATATTTGCATTTGGCTTGTTGTTGAAGTGCATTCTTTATCTTATTGAAGGATTTTATACATGTGGATTGGTTTTGGACTGATGAAACCTCTGAGTTGTCATCCTTTTGGGGCTGAAGATTTTATTTCCTTGGGCCAAAATCCAAGAGTTACTAGTTGTGCCCAATCCAAAAGTTCCAAAGGGCTAGAAACACTTAATCAGATGGGGTTCGCTCATTGTACATTATGTACCAATATACTAATCCAAAAATTCTCATCTTTTAGTATGTTAAACTATACTTCCTAAGCTTTCTAACAAGATATCATATTCCTTATTTGGAGTTATAAAACTCAAGACATAGCATTTTTAATCTAGACTTCCAAAGCTGTCAGCGAATTCAACTTAGGATAATGACATCTCTTAGTATTATTGTTACTGCAGGAAGTACACATTCTATATTTATCTGAATTTTTTATATGTTATAATAGACATCTAGATCTTTAATTCCATATATCATACATCTAATTTGGATAAGAATTGAGAGATAAATAAATTTCTCAATTCGGGTGACAGAAATGGACAGTTTTGGGTAGCTTATATTCAAATAAATTCTATACTATTCTTTTTGTATCCGACTATCATCACACTTCCATAATTAAATCATAAATATAACTCATAATATAATTTTGAGGATGTTACATTATGTAAATTAAAATAACCACTTTCTTGCATTCCCCTGAGTTTGTGACATTGAAATACCATTTGTGGATATTTATTATGTGATTGAGATCCATTGACATTGTTGTACGAAAAGGAAAAAAAAAACATCAACATGTATTTATTTTTTTGGGAGAACCAAATATTGCAATGTTTCCTACACTTGCATTTGACTATTAGTCATATTTGAAGCAATCATATATGATACTTTTTTATTTAGTGTGTGATTATATTTATTAATAGGTTTATGTATGCTAATATTTTTAATTATTCTTGCTTGATAGATAAAAAAATGCTTTGTTTCGCTGATTCCTCGGCTACCATCTTTTGCATATATACCTTAACTATGGCTAACCTTGTTAGTGATAATTGCTACCGTTGATTAATGATGCAACAATTTATTCATTTTTGCTTACTTTTTATCCATCATAGTAACACTTGTGGTCATTCTTTTGTGCCTACTTTATTTGCAGCCGCCTCTCACAATTTGAATTCAGTTCTCTATATCTATATTGATTAGTTATACGATTACCCCTGGAACCTTAGATTGATTGATTGTTTAGCCTTCCATGATGATCATCAATGGAAGAGCCACGAAATTTGTGTGAGAAAAATAGAAAGCAAAGATAAAAGGAAGAAGAAAAATAAAGAACAATGAAGAACAATTAAGAGAAAAAGAGAGAAAAGATTTTAATTCTGAAAATTTGCACAAGAAGCTAGAAATTTTGTTTTTGCATCTATGTCTCTATGTGTGTCCTCAAATAACTCCTAGCTACACTAATATATAGTTATTAAACAGAATTAAGGGATAGGCTCTAATTAGGTCCATCTAAACTAACTAATTATGTTAATTACAAAAATTAAAATCCAAACTCGCAGCTCAAAACTCAAGTGCAGAGGTTCTGACTTTAAGCCTATTTTGACCCTCAAAACGGCAGAATTGGTTCACGCTTATCTCTGACAAAATTGTAGCTCTTTTCCTTAGCTTTTCAGGGAATACTCGTATCCTCCATTTGCAGTTTTGTAGAATCCTATAGATCCTACATAAGAAAGATAGGTCAAGTAAGCACAAAATCTAAAAATAAGCAACAATTATCAATTAAGCCCAATTATTTGCCTAAGACCAAAACTGAGTTAAAATGAGAAAATAAGAATCCAACAGAAGTCAAATAAGCTAATAAGAATAGAAAAATACTATATTAAAAATGCTCAATCAACCCCTAACTTCATAATGTATTGTTGTTTTATGTAACAATGTGTCAAGTTACACTTCTGAATTTTTAGAGATTCAATATTATGCTCCTATTCTACATGCTCTATTTGCTCAACTCAAGAGTTATTTTATACTACAAGGACTTTGTGGAATTTCTGTATGATCTGATGGAGGAAATTGTTGTTGTTATAACTATTGGCCATCTTTATCATTCTAGAAATAACTTTGGAACATAGGTGCATGTTTTCTTTACAAAAACAAATTGATCACAAGGTTGACTTTGAAGTACCTAAAACACACTAAAGGGGGGGTTGAATAGTGTGAAGGATAAAAACTTAGTATTTTGAAAACTATTTAAAACTTTTCTTAAATAGATATCAATGGACGAAGGGTTTCGTCCAAGATGTTTGAAATTACTTTATGCTTAAAAAATCAGTTCACAAAACTTGGATATGATAGTGAATAAGTGACTCAAAGAAAAGAACAAGTTATATAGAAGCAGTAATGAAAACACAATGAATTTATACTGGTTCACCCCAATTTTTGGGCTACGTCCAATTCTCCTTCAAACCTTAAAGGATTTCACTAATCAAATCTTTAATTACAACCAAGTATTCTCTATGCCACTTCTGGCTACAACAGGTACTCTCTAGGCCACTTTTGACACTATACTTAATCTCCCTTGAATTAAGACCCAAGTATTCTTTGTCACTAAGTCTCTCCTAGCTTTCACAAACAATGTATGTTTGAAAGAAAATGTATTCTAATCACTCAAAGAGTGTTTACACAATAAGCTCGAATACAATGAAACTCGCCAATTTAGTAGAGCTAAGATTCACTTAATTCACTCAAATTTCTTTTGTCCAATGGACTGATAACATTACAACATTTGTTCATTTTGTCTTAGAATATTCTCTTGCGATTCAACTCTTTTAACATGAACATCTTCAAGCTTTATATAGACTTCAGAGCTTTGATCCATTAAGAGGTCCTAGTTAGTTTTTATCTAATAGCTTTGGCGCTTGACACGAGGTCGTTACTGTGTAGAGAAAGAGTGGGTGCCATAAACACTTTATGCAGCATATCTTCATAAAAGTATAGTTTGTCAATGTTGCCTAGTGCTCAGTGTAACACCCTGAATTTCAATAACTACAAATGTATGGTCAAAATGTTTCTTACACAACTATTTGATGTGAGTGTTAGGTTATATGAGATTTGATTGGTCTATATTTAAATTATTTGGGTGAAATATTAATTAGAGATATTACAAAAATGTTTGAAGAGAAATGACCATATTACCCTTCCTTTGAAGCAGAAATTACAAAAATGCCTTAAGGTGAAAATGACGATAATGCCCTTGGATATTTTTGGTTAGATATTTTAAAATAGAAGTTACAAAAGTACCCTTGAGCCAAAATTACACAAATATCCTTAGATATTTTGTTGAGATATTTTATAGTGAAAATTACAATCATCCCCTTGGGTGACTGACAAATTACCATAGTACCCTTGAGGCTAAAAATTACTAAGACATCCTTTCATATTTTGTGAAAGCTTGATGAAATTACAGAGTGTCCTTGGATGGCAAATTACCAAAATACTTTGTGACAAGAAGCCTCAGAATAGGATTTTTATGAATTTCATAGGTAATAACTTTGAAATTTTATCCAGGAAAATTCAATCATCAGAAAAATATGGAAAAATGATCAATAGAATCTGTGGAATTTTCTCTTAATTGTAGGATGAATAGACTTATTCAATAAGATGGTTTAGTAATTTTGATGGACAGAAGTAGAACGAACCAATCAGAATTAAGATAAGAGCAATCTTGTATGTAAGGTTTGTATAGCACTCTGTGTAGACTGCTTGTGAGCAATTTATACTGTAATTGAAGTCAGTTTCTGGAAAACTCTAGAGTTCTATTATTTAATATTATCCTTTAGGTAGAAGAGTTCAGATTGAGCTTTACTTCCTCTTAAGGAATGTCATGTGTGAAGTCATGTTGGAATTGAATTCTTCTTCTTCATGAAAGGTGACATATGGACACAAGGAGAACCACACAATTTTCTTCTCTTTAAGGAAATGAAAACATGATATAGAAAGAGGAAAGGAAGATAAAAATCTTCCCTTGGCTAAAGAGAACACACGTGAAGAAGAGAAGAAAAAAGGCTAAGAAGTCATCATACTTTACAAAATATTTACACAAGATAACATGAAAGGAAGAAAATCTTTTTTTCCTTCCTTGTAGGCCACGTGAAAATGGAGAAAGAAGGAGAAGCTTCATGACTTAGACAAGTGGAGGGACACTTGTAAAGAAAGCTTCATGACACATGAAAAGTGGTAGGACACTTGTAAAGGAGTCATCATGGCCTAGAAGATTTTAGTAAAGTTGGAAGATATTTAGCAAGAGTCATTATGAGCTTGGTTAGGATGGAATGGAATGAGATGAAACTAAGTTCTAATGAAACCAAATGAGAGTAACTAGCTAGGAAGGGTAGAAATGTCCTTGAATATTTTATTATTTTCCAAACTCTATATAAAAGGAGAAAGGCCTTAAGTGGAAGTCATTCTTCAAGTTTTCCTTTCTACCCACCTTCACGTGAACTACTCTCCTCTTATCTCTTTCATTTCATTTTTATCCTTCCTTTTTAAAAGCATAAAGAGACTCCATTCCCCCTTGAAGAATCACGTGTAAAGTTAGCACCTTTAGGAAGAGAAAGACAAGCTTATTAAGAGGTTATAAGGTATATATATGGAAGCTTTATGATAAAGATAGTTTAAGTGTTGTCTGTGTTTGAATAAGTGTTTGAAGTTCATGTGTTGTTGTGTGTTTCTATGAATTTCTATGAAGTTCATGTGTTGCTGAGTGTTTCTATGAATCTCTGTACATAAATGATATGTTGAATTTCTGAGTAAAAGTATGTGAGATAGTGATTGAGGATTGATGTTGAAAATACATATGAAAAGATATGCATTAACTAAATCAGTTTCATGTGTCTCATGTGCATAAGAGTTGCCTTAGAGAGGACGTGTATATAAGAGTTGCCTCAGAATGGACATGTGCCTCAGAGTGGAGGTGTGTCAGATAGTTATAAGGACTGAGTCTGTGCGTTCAGACAAGAGAAGTCTAAGCTGGGGGTGACTCTTGCGGTGAAGAATCACGCCACCCATGATGATCATATGAAGTGTGGGTGAGAACCTGTGCAACACCGGGAGACCCTGACTGATCGGATCAGTTCTGGACCACTGGGATGGGGCTATCTTGACAGTTGGTACCAAATAATAAGAGTTCAAGAAAATTATGCATCATGCTAAGAGTCTAAGAGAATCATACATTATATAGAAATTTTGAGGATGTTGTTATGAATATCTGCATATTGAATATAATTTGTTGCTTAAATTATGTTTATCATAAACTTATCCTGTATTTTGTGTCTGTGATTGACACCTGCTATGACCTCGATTTTATTCGGGCAAGCAGATGAATAGCAAAGAGAGACCACTAGCTGTTTACAAGAAGAGGATTTTGTTTGAAGATGATATGTTTGAAGATGTATTCTTTTGTGTTACAGAGTGTTTTGAATTAGTTGTACTATGTAATAGAACTAATGTCAGTTTGTAATCTTATTATATATATTACTTCAGATTTATAAAAATTACTTGTAACGCCTCATTTTACTCTCTCGTGCTTGATTGATTTTAGATGAAATCTTGTGACCACTTTGGATTAGGATCAGATTAGTTATAAATTTTATGAAAATTCTTTTCGCTTTGCTTGCACATGTTACTAGTCGTTTATATTATAAACGAATTCTCTCTTCACGGTTTAATTATAATGATCAAGTACAGTCCAACAATACAGACCAAAGTAT
>PYAF01005825.1:8905-19950 GCA_007407185.1 Glycine tomentella | reverse complement strand
TATCCAAGAAAAATGGCTTCATCAGCCTTTGCATCAAACTTTCCTAGTGATTCCTTTCCATTATTTAAAACAAAGCATTTGCAGCCAAAGGTTCTTAAGTGAGAAACATTGGGCTTTCTTCCTTTATACAACTCATAAGGGGTTTTCTTCAAAATAGGTCTTATGAGTAATCTATTTAAAGTATAACAAACAGTGTTTATTGCATCAGCCAAAAAATATTTAGGTAAATTTGTCTCATTTAGAAGTGTTCTAGCACCTTCTTCAAGTGATCTGTTTTTCCTTTCCACAACACCATTTTGTTGGAGTGTTCTTGGAGCTGAAAAATTGTGGTTAATCCCATTTTCCTCACAGAATTTTTCAAAATGTTCATTTTGGAATTCTCCACCATGATCACTTCTAATTGAGACAATTTTACTCCCTTTTTCATTTTGAACAAGTTTGGCTAGTTTTCTAAAAGAATGGAAAGCATCACTCTTGGATTTCGAAAACAAAGTCCAAGTGAATCTAGAGTAATCATCCACAATAACCAAACCAGAGTAATTGCCTCCTAAACTCATAGTTCTTGAAGGACCAAATAAATCTATGTGCAAAAGTTCAAGTGGTCTAGAGGTGGAAACAATATTTTTGCTTTGAAAAGATCCCTTTTGACATGCATCACATAGTTTGTCCTTCTCAAATTTGAGTTTTGGTAAGCCAATAACTAAGTTCTTATTAATGAGCTTATTCATGTGATGCATATTAATATGACTAGCTCTCTTATGCCATAGCTATGTTTCATCTATTTTACTCATTAAGCATGTAGTTTTGTGAAATAATGCATGGTCTATTGATAGCAAGTAAACATTACCTTTTTCTTTTGCCTATGTAAATTACCTCTTCACTCTTACCATCACAAATTAAACAGAAATCTTGATTGAAGGAGATTTTATAGCCTTTGTCACATAATTGGCTAATGCTAAGTAGATTGTGCTTCAAGCCCTCAACATAGAGTACATTGCTTATTTTGGTATTCAAGCTATCACCAATGCTACCTTCACCAATAATTTTTCCTTTGTTGTTGTCTCCATAAGAGACATAGCCCCCATCTTTAAAAATAAGATTCTTGAGCAAGGACATATCACTGGTCATATGTCTTGAGCATCCACTATCAAGATACCATAGAGAGGAGCTTGCTCTAAGACATACCTACAAAAGAAACAAATTACTTCAAAGGAAGAGGTACCCAATTTAAGTTGGGTCCATAGGGGTTAGCATTTTTCTTTCTTTTAGGAACCCAAATACAATCAACATTAGGCACATAGAATTTCCTAGCATAGCATTTAAATGATGTGTGCCCCTTTTTCATATAATAGTTGCAAGTGACAGATTTGGAGTTTTTTCTAAATCCAGAATTTTGATTAACTCTTGAGTTTCTTTGCCACTTTTGATTCTTCTGTTTTGGAGGTACAAAAACTATTTTAGCCATTGACTTTGAACCATATTTATACTCCAAACCAGAAGTATCACCAGCATATCTTTGCACGCTTAGCATTTCAGCCAAGTTGCATTTTCCCTTGTAAAACTTTCTCAAGAGATCAATCAAATCACTGTTTTCAGCCATAAGCAACATATGTTTTTCACCTTGGCTTTGTTTATACTCATCAAAATCCTTTTGAAGCAAATTATACTTGTCAACACTGCTAGAGGAAGAAGCACACACACATCCATTCAATTTGTAACTTGAAACAAGTTTTTTATTTTCTTCTTTCAAGTTGCAAATCTCATTTTGCAATTCAGTAATTTTTTCAATATGCCATCTAAGATTTCCTCTAAGCCTATTATTGGATTTTGCAACTTTTTGGGCTTCCTCATACATTTCTTGAAAAACATGAATAGCTTGATCAAGTTCAGAATTTACCTCATCATCTTCATCCAGAAGATCATCATTTTCTTCATTGATAATTGAGGTGAGACACATGTTGGCTTCTTCTAACTCAGTAGAGGATTCAGATGTTGATGATTCATTATCCTCCCAAGCAATATATGCTTTTCTTGGCTTGATATCCTTCTTGCCTTTGCTGTCTTGTTGTTGCTTCTTCAAAAAGATTGAACATTCTAATTTTATATGGCCAGGTTTACCACATTCAAAACAAGTAAAGTTGTTGTCAATCTTCTTATTGTTGCTAGAACTGTTGTTGGTGGAATTGTTCTTGTTGTTTCTTGTAAACCTTTTGCCCTTGGATTTCTTTAGGAATTTGCTGAACTTCTTCACTATCAAGTTCATGCTTTCCTCATCTTCTTCATCATTAGAGTCTTTGTCCTCTTCTGCCTTGGTGCTGCAGTTTTCAATGATATTCCTTTGCTTTTTCTTTCTGCATCTTCACCAAAGGTTTGTTGTGATAATTCAAACTCATATTCAAGCAACTTACCAAAGAGGGCAGCCATGGTCATTTTTGAAAGGTCTTTGGATTCCTTGATGGCTGTCACTTTTGGTTGCCAATCTCTAGTGAGACACTTCAAAATCTTGATGTTTAATTCTTCAACATCAAATGTTTTTCCAAGACCCAAGAGGTGATTCACTATATGTGTGAATCTTGTTTGAAGCTGAGAAATGCTTTCATTTTGATTCATTTTGAACATTTCATACTCATGAATCAAAGAGTGCTTCCTTGATCTCCTTACTTCCTCAGTTCCTTCATGGGTGATTTCAAGCATCTCCCACATTTCTTTGGCACTTGTACATCTAACAGTTTTGAAAAATTCATCAGAAGAAAGGGCAGAGGTTATCATGTTCTTTGCTTTGAAATCATATTGAACAATTCATTTCTCATCATCATTCATCTCATCCCAATCTTTGGGAATCATGTTATTGTCTACTACCTTGATGGGCACCCTAGGACCCTTTTCTATGGCATTCCATGCTCCTGGATCATTGGATTGAATAAAAATTTTCATTCTATTTTTCCAAAAGCTAAAATGCTCCCCCTTAAACAAAGGAGGTCTGTTTAAAGATGCACCTTCCTTGAAGGTTATTTGTGAATTAAAAAAAATAATCTTGAGTATCTTACAAGACCTAGCTCTTGATGCCAATTGTAAAATATAGGAACACTTCACACTTAACCAAGAGAGGGGGTGAATTGGTTAGGCTTGGTAATTTAAAAAATTTATTAAACAAAATCAGAGTTTTTCCCTTAATGGATCTTTATCACTTTAGGAACCAAGAACCTTTATCCAAAGATCAACCCAAGAGATGTAATGCTTCAAGAACCAAGAGTAAACAAGAATTCACAAAGGAGACAATTAAATTTGCAGAAGTAAATGAACACACAAGAATTATACTGGTTCACTTCAAAAACTATGAAGCTACATCCAGTTTTCTTCTACTCAACACTAGAGTAGAGTTCCACTATTGCAAATAATATTCTTACAAGAAAATACAAGCTTCTCTTTATCAACCATAGATAAAGTTCAGAAGTCTAAAACACTATTAGACCCTTAGAAGCCAAACCCAAACTGAGAACACTACTCAGCAACCCCTAGAGAAACACTATCTCTAGTTTCATGCAAGAAACCAATTTACAATAGAAAAGCAAATACAATATTAACAGAGAATTACAAACTCAAAGTGTAAGGAAAGAAATCACCTGATGACCCAAAGATGATATGCATAAGAATGATATTACCAGGTTGAATGCAAATAATAAACTCAGAACATGTCTTTCCTTAAACTTTGAAAAGAGAAATCTTGCTTCACTCAATCCCTTAGACCCATATGAGTTTCATGGAAGCAAGAACTTAGAGAGCCCAGAAAAATCACTTTGTGAATGTTTAGAATGCCTTAGAATGCTCAGAATACGAATTACTCAAGTTTTTAAAACAGCTGAGCAAGGATTCTATTTATAAAGATTTTTTTGTAACCATTTGTAATCGATTAAATACGCTCCTGTAATCGATTAATTAGCATATGTAATCGATTACACACGCTCCTGTAATCGATTAAAGTGTTCATAAAGATTCTGGGTAGCAACAACGAGCAATTTAATCGATTATCCCGACGTGTAATCGATTAAAGCAGGCACAATGAAAAATGTATTTGTACTATGTAATCAATTACAATAATTGGTAATCGATTAAAGCAGGCATTATGAAAAACATGTTTGAACTAAGTAATCGATTATAATAAATGGTAATCGATTACACCAGAGTGATGTTAATTTCTGTATGAGTAATGCAATCGATTACAGCTCAGTAGTAATCGATTAAAAAGGACACAAAGGCAGATTATGTATATACTAAGTTGAAATAATTGATTAATCCGATAAAGTAATCGATTAAACTGTTCTTAAAAATTTTCTAGAAAGCAACAAGAACAAAATAATCGATTCTTTGCTTATATAATCGATTAAACCAGTGAAATGCTATTTTTCCAAAAACATTTAGTTTATTTCAAGATTCAAAACAATTTCCTAATGCCTTGTGTTTTAATTCTTAAGCTTATGAATGATATGAATGCAATGACTTGGATCATCAGAAAACTTCCTTCCTTTTACATTTGATCACAAGCTTTTCTTCAATTCTCAAACATGTTGAAAGTCCAAAACACTTCCTTGTCTTCAAATCTCTTTAGGCTTCAAGTAACTCCCCCTCAAATCAACAAGAAATACATTCAAACATCTATTTTCAATTGTCAAAATTTCAGGGCGTTACAAATGTCACCATCTAAGTCTAGCGCCATTTCTATCTTTATTTAATTATTTTATTGTCATTTAATTTTAATTGTAATTTATTTTATGTTATTTATTACGTGACAATCACAAAACAAAAATACATAAAACTAGTTCTTAGTTAAATAAATTACATGAAATCCCTCCTTTATTCCTTTGGGAGACGACCTAGACAATAGTTCAGTTACCACATCAGGATTAGGTTACATTTGGCCTATAAGTAGAATATAATGTGAAATAAAACCCTAACATATTCTCAATACCACTTTTGGCACTGTCTTAGACTTCGCCTATGTAACGAACCACCTCGTCACCACGATGTCACTACTTTGAAACACAACATTTCAATTTTAATTGAAAACTCCATTAATTTGATTATGAAAACGAGGGCAAATTTTTTGAGATGTACATTCACCAATGCACAAATACTATATATATATATATATTAAACCATTATATATCATTTACACGTTAGAAGCATCATTCAACTTTTACATGTATCTAAGTCTGGGATTTACATGCCCAATTAAAAAGAATCAAGGAATCAACTAAGAAAGAGTTGATAACAAAACACATGTCTCTTAAAATAAATTTCAATGTTATCACGTACCGCTGCTCATCTGCTTCCACGAACGAAAATTCATGATCATCATAGGTACCAACCACACAGTACAAAATTGCAAGGGTGGGTTTATTATAGAGGATCAACAAACACCATATGACAATGATTAGTAGAAAACAATAATAATAACCACAGTCATTCTCAATAGTCCATCAGTTCAACATATACTTAGCAAACTAGTCATCAAATTTTTCCATAACTCAAATCAATTTTGCTTAAAATGATGCATGTACCTTACTCAACTCTCAAATGCAATGTGGTACCATTCGTCAGGAAGTAGCCTAAGCCTGTCCACATGACACTTTCACTTAGGAAAACTAGGCAGTAACTGTCAAAGTCACCCTGTCGTGCACATGAAACTCCCCACATGTTGATTAGCATGAGTATGAAGGTAGTTCCAAATCGAGTGTATGCCCCAAAGTATCAGTATTTTTCCTCATGGAAAAGTACTTTGACCGGGGTTCAGTGAAGGTCACAAAAACAACATCAGTTTTATAAAAAAAGCAACTTTTACAATGTCTCATTTTCAAAGATTTTTGAAAGAAAGTTTAAAAACATCCAATAACGATACCCAAATCACAAGAGATACTAAGAGAGACTTAAACTAACTAGGGGAAGCCAAGGAATCATGGTTACGTTGAAGAAACCACAAAACGAGGGTTGAGAGCTTCGTTCTCTATCAAATCCTTGAGGTGGGTTTTGAAGATTTCGCTTGGATCAAAGTGTTCCTCTTCGTGCGGTGGTCCGACAGTAGGCAACGATAGCTCGTGGCAGTCGGTCACAGTGGTCGTGGGTGGTGGAGGAGAAGGTTTACGGCTTTGGGTTAGTGTTTGGAGGGGGAGAGAGGTGAAAAATCGTGTTTTTCATGCTGATGAATGTATTTATAATCTGCAGATCTCGCTTAGCGAGCTCGTCTTTTTAAGCAAAATTTCACTTTTGGTGCTGAGCGCGACATTTCGTGCTAAGTGAATTTTTTTTTCTCTATGAGGAATTGTGCTCAGTGCGTTGGTCGCGCTGAGCGAGATGTCCAAATATGTTATTTCATAAATCCCAATGGTCAAAACATGAAGATTTGGGTTGCAAACTTATATCCCAAGTTTGAAGGCGATCCAACCTTTAACGAGTTCGAGATCATGGTTTCACTGAAACAGGTTTTAGTTCAAACTTGAAATCACAGATTACCAACACAGATCAAACAAACTCCACATAACCTAACATCCACACCAAGCAGATACACAAGGACAATTCACACAACACTTCAACTAATCCAAGTTAATCAAATAATCAAATATCTTAAGAAATACATCAAACATTTATTTCCAGTTATCAAAATTTCAGGGCGTTACACCCTAAATCTAAGAAACCCAAGTATTGTTTAACATTAAGCCACTTCTAGCTTTCACAAACAGTAGTTTGAATGAATACAAGTATTCAATAACACTTAATGAGTGAATAAATAGTAAAACTCAAATACAAGATAACTTTTCGTAGCAAATGATGTATGGTTGAACCCATTAGCCATTAGTTTTCCCAAATCTACCTTGCAATGAAACCCAATCTTCAATCAAACTTCAAGAACACAAGCATTAAATAATTCACGTGAATATGTGGTTGTTTAGAAGCTTTTATTTTCAGCAATGGAGGATGGAAGAAAGGTTACGGATGAAGGGGAAAGACACTTATGTATGGCTGAACCCATTAGCCATTAGTTTTCCTAAATCTACTTTACAATGAAACCCAATCTTCAAGAACATAAACTTCAGCACTTTCACGTGAATATGCGGCTGTTTAGAAGCTTTTAATTTTCAGCAATGGAATATGGAAGAAAGGTTAGGGATGAAGGGGAGAAGAGATGTAACACCCTGAAATTTCAATAACTGCAAATATGTATTATATGAATTATTCTTGTGCAACTGTTGATGTGAGTGTTAGGTTATGTGAGATTTGATTGGTCTATATTTAAATTATTTGGGTGAAATATTAATTAGAGATATTACAAAAATGTTTGAAGAGAAATGACCATATTACCCTTTCTTTGAAGCAGAAATTACGGAAATGCCCTTGAGGTAAAAATGACGATAATGCCCTTGGATATTTTTGGTTAGATATTTTAAAGTAGAAGTTACAAAAATACACTTGAGCTAGAATTACACAAATACCCTTGGATATTTTGAAAATTACAATCATACCCCAAGGGTGAATGACAAATTACCATAGTATGTAACACCCTGAAATTTCAATAACTACAAATGTATGGTCAAAATGTTCTTACACAACTATTTGATGTGAGTGTTAGGTTATGTGAGATTTGATTAGTCTATATTTAAATTATTTGGGTGAAATATTAATTAGAAATATTACAAAAATGTTTGAAGAGAAATTACCATATTACCCTTACTTTGAAGCAGAAATTACGGAAATGCCCTTAAGGTGAAAATGACGAGAATGCCCTTGGATATTTTTGGTTAGATATTTTAAGGCGAAAGTTACAAAAATACCCTTGAGCTAGAATTGCACAAATACCCTTGGATATTTTGAAAACTACAATCATACTCCAAGGGTGAATGACAAATTACCATAATACCCTTGAGACTTAAACTGTCTAAGACACCCTTAGAGAATTTTGTGAAAATTTGATGAAATTATAGAAAACTCTTAGATGGCAGATTATCAAAATACTTTGTGACAGAAAACCCTAGAATAGGATTTCTATGAATTTCATACGGTAATAACTTTGAAATTTTATTAAGGAGAATTCAAGCATCAGAAAAATATGGAACAATGATAAATAGAATCTGTAGAATTTTCTCTTAATTATAGGATGAATAGACTTATTCAATAAAATGGTTTAGTAATTTTGATGGTCAGAAGCAGAACGGACCAATCAGAATTAAGATAAGAGCAGTTTTGTATGTAAGGTTTGTGTAACACTCTGTATAGACTGCTTGTGAGCAATTTATACTATAATAGAAGTTAGTTTCTGGAAATCTCAATTGTTCTATTATTTAATATTATCTTTTAGGTAGAAGAGTTCAAATTTAACTTTACTTCCTCTTAAGGAATGCCATGTGTGAAGTCATGTTGGAATTGAATTCTTCTCCTTCATGAAAGGTGACATATGGACACAAGGAGAACCACACAATTTTCTTCTCTTTAAGGAAATGAAAACATGATATAAAAAGAGGAAAGGAAGATAAAAATCTTCCCCTTGGCTAAAGAGAATACACGTGAAGAAGAGAAGAAAAAATGGCTAAGAAGTCATCATACTTTACAAAATATTTACACAAGATAACATGAAAGGAAGAAAATCTTCTTTTCCTTCCTTGTAGGCCACGTGAAAATGGAGAAAGAAGGAGAAGCTTCATGACTTAGAAAAGTGGAGGGACACTTCTAAAGAAAGCTTCATGACACATGACAAGTGGTAGGACACTTGTAAAGGAGTCATCATGGCCTAGAAGATTTTTGTAAAGTTGGAAGATATTTAGCAAGAGGCATTATGAGCTTGGTTTGGATGAAATGGAATGAGATGAAACTAAGTTCTAATGAAACCAAATGAGAGTAACTAGCTAGGAAGGGTATAAATGTCCTTGAATATTTTATTATTTTTCAAACTCTATATAAAGGGAGAAAGGCCTTAAGTGGAAGTCATTCTTCAAGTTTTCCTTTCTACCCACCTTCACGTGAACTACTCTCCTCTTATCTCTTTCATTTCATTTTTATCCTTCCTTTTCAAAAACATAAAGAGACTCCATTCCCCCTTGAAGAATCACGTGTAAAGCTAGCACCTTTAGGAAGAGAAAGACAAGCTTATTAAGAGGTTATAAGGTATGTATGGGGAAGTTTTATGATAAAGATAGTTTAAGTGTTGCTTGTGTTTGAATAAGTGTTTGAAGTTCTGTGAAATATGACTTGTATCTGAATAATTATTGGATTTAAAGTTTTAGTTACATGATTGAGTGCCTGAATGAGGTTTTATGTGTTGTTGAGTGTTTCTATGAATCTCTGTACATAATTGATATGCTGAATTTCTGAGTAAAAGTATGTGAGATAGCTTTACACTAGATTGAGGACTGATATTGAAAATACATATGAAAAGAGTTATGTATTAAGTGAATCAGTTTCATGTATCTCATGTGCATAAGAGTTGCCTCAGAAAGGAGGTGTGTATAAGAGTTGCCTCAGAAAGGAGGTGTGTCAGATAGCTGCAGGAATTGAGTCCGTGTGTAACATCCCCAATTTTGTGGAACCACAGTCAATTACTAATGTAAAATTTTAATTGGAGACAATACAAAAATTTAGGAAAATGACGAAAATGCCCTTGGACATTTTAAAAATGACCAAAATGCCCCTAGGTATTTTAGCAAGATATTTTAAGGAGGAAATTTCATAAATACCCTGGGATGTTTTAGAAATTACAAGAATACCTTGAGGATGACAATTGTAGAGATACCCTGAACATTTGTTAGAAATGATGATTATACCCCTAGGTGAATGGTGAAATTACCAAAATACCCTTTAGGTCAAAAAATGACCAGATGGCTTTAGAAATTCGTGGAAGTCTGAGTATTGGATAAAATACTTTTAGATAAAAAATTATCTAAATGGTTGGTGGCAGAGAACCATAAACAGTAATTTCTAGGAATTTTGGAAAATAGTTTGAAAAGAGCTTAATATAGACTAACTCAGGTATCAGAAAATTATAAGAAAAGTATGGATATAATCTACAGAATTTTCTCTTAATTGTGGGAGGAATAAGTGTTCTAAATGAATTGGTTTAGTAATTTAAATCATTCAAGGCAAAATGGACCAATAGGAAATTAGAATCTAGCTATTATAGGTAACAAAGGAAAGTTGGATTTATTTGGATTTCTAAATAAAGCCTTGATCGTATGATACAAGATCAATGGAGGAAAACTCTAAGAAACTTCAAGAATGGACACATGGATGCTTAAAAGGCTAGGATACATGCCATTGATCCATTTGTAAAGTAAGGTAATAATGAATTAAGAAGATTTTTTTTGAAGTAAACTTCCTCTTGACTTCTTTGGACCCGTAGACATTTCTAGACATTATTTCAAAGATCCCAACAGTCAAGATTTACATATGTGAGATAGGATTTTACTTTTAAAATTTTAAGAAGATCCAACGGTTAACGAATCCAGAATCAATATTTTACTAAAACAGGTTTTGAGGATAAAGAAAAGCATGAAAATTCTCTAAAACCTAGTAAATGAAGAAAATTGGTAAAACTTTCCCTAGAAGCCTAGCAATCCACGTGAGAATGAAGAAGAATGAAGAAGAATGTGGAAATTGGACACTTGTATGGACAAAATTCATTAGCCAATGGAAAGAAAGCAGTAGAAAGTAGCCATTATGACCTTGGATGATATTTGCAATAAAAATCAAGAATCATCACCTTATAAATAGGAGTAGGAACGAAATTTGGGCTGTCCTAAGCCACTCCAAAGCTTTTCCATTCCATTTCTTTCTAATTCTACCTTTTACCTAAACCAAAGCAAAAGTCTACACCCTTGGAAACCTCACGTGAAGCACTAGTAATCCTAGGAGCAAGGATTATTCAATTTCAAAGGAGGAAAGCTGTCCAAAAGCTTAAGGAAAGCAAGGTATGGGGAGGTTTATGATAAGCAAGTTTGGATATTTATTTTGTTGAGATTTTTAATTGTTTTCATAAGAAACCAAGCCTTGTATGCTAAGTGTTT
>PYAF01005824.1:24248-55856 GCA_007407185.1 Glycine tomentella | reverse complement strand
GTTTTGAGGTGAACCAGTATAAATCTTCTGTGTTGATTTATTTTCTGCAGATATCTTTAATTTGTTGTGTGAACTCTGAACTGAACCTTGAGGCATAAACATTCTTTGATTGTTACTGGTTAGAGACATTCAATTTTTAAAAGGCAAATTAGAACTCTGATTTTAAAACTCTGTTTTGTACAAAGAAATTTTTAATTTCCCAAGATTAACCAATTCACCCCCCCTCTTGGTTAATTGTAAGTGTTCCTTATTTTCCACACAAATTACACCCAATGTTCTCTAGATTTTTGAAACTAATGAGTCTCTTGTTGGGCCTAAAACATGATCACTCTCCTTCTGAAGCTCTTTTTCAATCAGAAAAATAAGCATTATCAAGAATTTTATGGACCCCCCCTTAATTTGGCCTCAATATGACATTTCTATCTAAAGACAAAAATATCCATATTAAACTTGATGGACTTGTATTTTAACCACCCCAACTTATTTAAAGTATTACTTGCAATATCCACCCAAGTGTTGGCAACCAAAAGAGCGTAATCAAGATGAGATACCCAAGTTGTCTGGTAATGGATAGCTTTAAACTTCATGCTCTTAGGTTTCAAAAAGGACACCAAGATAGGATTATCATATGATCCATGAGTGGGAAAAAGCTCTCCAAGTGCATAAGGGAACATCATACTCTAGCCATAATTCGCTAAACAATAGTCAAGTTTCTTACGAATGTGAGAGCCATTATTAATGTGTCTTCTCCAAGTAAAACAACCACCCATAATGTTAATGTCCATAAGGCCAAATACATTTCGACAACTAGCAGAAGGAACTTCCTATAGTCTTAGATACCGAAAAGACCTCATTAAGGTCTCCCAATGCTATCCATTGCCCATCAAATGATTCACCAATTTGGATAAGAAGCAAAGAGTTATGAGAGCTTGGAGATAGGAGAGGCATATACCACAGAGCAAAACCAAGAACACTATTTTTTTCTTTACTTGAAAAGCAATATCTGAGGATCAGAGTTCATCATAGTGTAACACAAATCACTTCTACATGTTAAGACCCAAATTCCCCCAACATGACCTCTAGCTTTTTCGATAAAGAGGGGAAAGTGACCTTCCTTAGACCAATGGTTCTAAACATTAGCAAAAGGAACATATGTCTCATAAGTAACAAACATAGAAGGATGATATCCCTTGATAACATCCCTCAACTGTCGCCATGTATTGAAAATAGAGGCTCCTCTAACATTCCAAGAGAAGATAGAAAAATCATTAAAGCCACTCATCATAAACCTTGTGAAGAAAAAAGGGTGAAGCCCTACAGAACCCTCAAAAGGTCTTGTTGATGGAGTTCGATTGGCTCTCATCATTGGAATTTTCCACTGAAGGTAAAACTTCCATATTGTCATCATTGCTTATGCCATGGTCTTCTTTATTGAACCTCAAATGATTGTTAGACACTCGTTGGAAGGAAATAGTTAACTTAACACCCTCTAAGATTAATAAATGTGACTCTTTGCCTTGTGGTTTTTGTAATACCACTTGGTTCATTAATTTTAATTCCCTTGACTATGACCTCTTTAGATGTGATTATTGACTTGAGGAGGGGTAGAATTGGCTTTATGCCTAGTGTAAGGTTTCTTAGGAGTTGCCAAATCGAGACATCTTGCTCATTGTGTGCTCTCTTGTTCTTGGATGAGTACTTTGACGTGAAGTCAACATTAGGATTAGGGATGAGGTCCTTTTTGGCATGCAAAACAACTTGTTTTGGCATCCCCTAATTCTTTCCATTTTTACTTTTACCATCTGCATGATCTACTCCCTTATTACCCTCTTTCGATTTTTTAGGCATATTTATTTTTTAACTCTTCCTTAGCACCACAAGACAATCATTGTGGATTGGGTCTTAATCCTCAAATAGGCAGCTTCCTTGTCATATGTAATAAAAGATGATATATTTCCATTTATATTCAATGATTGCGGGATATCCGTTGTGGTTGGTGCATTCAATGTCATATTGATTCTTGGATGGTTCTCCTTGTTGACTTTAGTGAGAGGTACCTTCCCCTGAGATGGTGGTGGTTGTGGAGGTTAGCATGTCTGGCTTGGTTGCTTGTCTTATTCATAAGGTTTTTGCACCTTGCAATCTCTAGTCAAATGACCATAACAGTTGCATGCAGCACATATGTGATGCAGACCTTTATATTCGACCTTGTACCAGTGATCACGAAGCCAAACCCTCCCCACAATGGGTTTATTTAACTTAATTTAAATGCAAACTCTACCAAAACAACCCCTTCTAACATCTAGGGTATTAGAGTCAACCTTCATTGGTCTTCCAATAACAAAAGCTAGGGATAAGAGAATACTTTCATCATAGAAGAATAGATTCATGCTAGGAAAACAAATCCATACCATTGTTTAGTCAATAATTGCTTTAGGGGATACAAAGTCTAGTGAACAAGTTTTTATGGTTAAATAATGATGAAAAAATCATCGATGAATCCTCCTCCATCACCTTCCTTCTATCCTCATCTATATAAACTTAATCATAAAATAATCATTGCCAAGATCTATCAAATCAAAGCCTTAGAAAGTATTTCCTTCATAGTGATATAGCCTATCCTCTTTCCAAGAATTTTTACCACTAGCGCATCTTGTCATGATGCACATAGTCTCTTAAAGATGAAATCTACTATGATCTAATGTTTAAACTATCTTGGTTGAATTACCTCTCTATAAATCAACATTTTGTCTCATTAGAGATTTCTCTTTTGTTTTTCATCACCTTATCTATAAAAAAGATATTAAACTATTCACTTAAGGGTTTGAACTTGATGATTCTCATGCTCCAAGGGAACAAGTTACTCAAAACTAACATCATAATCATAATAATATTTAAAAGTAGCCATTAAAATTGTTATTATTTTAAATAAAATACTAATAATGTTAACTTTAAACTAACAAATGATCCAACTTAAAATGATAAAGAATCAAATAAAACTTTTAATAGTTAAAGTACTAAAAATGAATGTTACCAAAAAGAAAAAAAAGTAAATAAAGAGGTATTTTAGCATTAATTTTTGAAAGAAAAGAAAAATGTTAATTATTAATAAATTGGCAATTTTTTTAAATAATTTTTTTGGAAGTGGATTAACAAACGACACGTCGTTCGCTGGTGGACGCAAAGAACGGAGTCCGGTGCAAAATAAGAAGCAGCACTTGTCCCTCTTCCTCAGCCATTGTTCGAGAAACTCTAACGAAAGAGCGAGAAAGCGAAGACAGCCATGTTTCTTCAATCGTTTCTGGATCCGAAGAAGAGCTGGTTCGCCGCAAAGCACATGGAATCCCTCTCCAAACGCCTCCGCAAATATGGTTAGTTTCCCCTTTCCCTCTCTCTCTCTCTTCGTTCGAATTTCCAAAACCCTAGTTTTACTGATTCGTGAAAATCGTTATGGATTTTGTTAATTAGGGCTCCGATACGACGATTTGTACGATCCTTACTACGATCTGGATGTGAAGGAGGCGCTGAATCGGCTTCCGAAGGAGGTGGTGGACGCTCGCCACGCGCGTCTTAAACGCGCCATCGATCTTTCCATGAAGCACGAGTACCTCCCTGACAATCTTCAGGTTTTTTTTTTTTTCATTTTTTCTTATTTTTTTATGTCTATTTTATTGTTATTGTTGCTGGTATTGGGTTTTAGTTTACGAAGATGAGTGAATGAAGAAAATACTTATGTTTTGGAATGCAAAGATGTGACTGGTTCCAATTAATTATGTTCTATGAGATGATGGATGTGTGTATGAATTTGTTGGTTACAACGAACTTGTTCTTGTTGCTTTTTACTTTGTTGTCAGGTTACAAGAAAGATGGATGAAAAAGAAAACCGTATGTTAAAATGCTAAGATTCAGATGTGACTGGGTACAATTAATTAGGGTTTAAGAGATAACGGATGTTCATGAATATATTGCTTACAATGATCTTCTTGTTCGGACTTTTTTTTGGTTCTTTGTCTGGGTTCTGGTTCATGCCCTTTGTCTTGGTTCTTTGCTCTCTGGTTCTGGTGTCGGGTTCTTTGTTCATGGGTATTGGTCTTGGTATTTTGTTCTTGCATCTTGTACTTCTTGTTCCTGTGTCTGTTGTTGACTTTTTGCTACAAGAAGGTTGATAAAGAAAATCTTTCATGTTGACATCGTAAGATGTGACTGGGTACAAATAATTAAGTTTTAATGAATGATGGGCGGGTATTAATCAATTGCTTTACAATGGTCTTGGTCTTACTCTTGTTTTTGGTTTGGGTTGTTTGTTCTTTTTTTCTTGTTGCTTTTGTTGAGTTATAGTTACACAAGATGAATGAAAAAGAAAATCTTTTTGTGTTGAATTGCTATGATGTTATTGGGTCCAGTTTGTTAGGTTTAAGACATAATGGATGTGTATGAATCTATTACTTAATGGTTGCAATAGTCTGAATTTGAGAATATAGAAAATCATACTTTTGTTTTAATATATCACTTGGGAATGGGAAATGCATTTGAGTGTTTGAAAAGTTTGGTCTTTGTAATGCAACCATGATGTGAAACTAGCTCATAACTTAGGACAATCCAATTTTTTGCAACCATGGTATCTCTGAATACACTCTAACTTGATATTTATGGTGTTTGTTTCTTAGAATGTATCCGAGCGGATTTGATGTCCATGTTTGGGGTATGTGCATGTATGAAGGGCATCACATCTTTGACTCTTTTGAGTATTATGTTAATTTTTTAATTCTCATATTCTGTTTTTGTCTTTATGACAGTCAATGCAAACACCATTCAGGGGCTACCTTCAGGATATGCTGACTCTTGTAAGTGCTAGTGACTAGTGATATATATACACACACACACACACACACAGATGTGTGTGTGTGTGTGTGTGTGTGTGTGTGTGTGTTCTATTTTTTAAGTAGGATAAATTTAAAACTTCCTGTTATCTGTAGCTCTTTTTGTGAGCGCCTATTTGCAGGAATAGGTGGGGATTATGGATATTTTTTCATATTTGGGAATTTTTCTTTTGCTAAGAATAGTTTATCCCTCCATGCTTTGCAAACATTTTATTGGTTTGTTTGGATAAGGGTCCAAAAGTAAATTTTACTTTCAGAATTATATTTGGGTAAAAGTAATGCCAAAACTACTTTTACAACAAACTGTTTTCAGCACAATGGTAAAGCATAGAAAAGAAAAAATGATAAGATTTTTTTAATAATTTTTTGGAGGTGGGAGACGGGGGGATAGAAAGTTACATGCGACTCTTGATCTGTGATAGAGTTCGTTACTATTATGAAGCATGGATTTGTGAGCTGTATGCTTACTGGGTGTTTACTGGTCATTTGGTGACTGCTATGTTGCGACTTATAAGCTACTTGTAATGTATAACGTAAGAGTAATGCACAAAACAAGCTAGATTTTATTAAAAATTTTATAAAATCAATCTATTACTAATCCAACTTACATGTTATGTTTTGATTGGATAATTATTACTATCAGAATACATTAGAATTTTCCTTTTAGTAAACACTTATGATAATTTTATGTACATGTGAAGAAAGTATTAATCCTTAAATTTAAACAATCAACAACCAAATAACTGTTAAGATTGTCACTAAATGATTTGCTACCCATGATTTGCAGGTGAAGAGAGAGAGATCAGAACGTGAAGCATTGGGAGGTTTGCCCCTATATCAACGATCCATTCCTTGAGTGCATTAAGTATTGCATGAAGGTATTTTGATTGAAGTGGGAGGTTTAAATTGTATTGATCTTGTGGTAGAATGTTTTCTTATAAGAAAAAAATATGGACAGCTTTGTTGGTATAAACTTATATGGATTGCATTTTTTAATGGTATAAACTTGCCTCAGGCATTTTCTAATAAATGGCAACAATAGACTTTTTTTTTTTTGCCTTGAAATTTATAGCTTCCATGTTCTTTTTCTTCTGTGCTTATCTTTGCTTCTATTGAAATCATTGCCGGTTTGTTGTATATTTTCTTGAAGCTCATCTCTCTGTCTTGTCTACATCGGTTTTTGTTTCCAAGAGCAACAATATTTGCCTCAATTCAATATTTTGGTGAATGAATTGTTGCAAACAACAAACACTACAATGGATAAATATTAGTGATATTAAAAAATAATTTTTTGGTAGAGAAAGTCCTTGGAGTACACCTATATTGGGCTAGTGAGGGACTTACTATTTTGCATGAGTTCATAAATTTAAATTCCATTACTGAAAAAGGAAACTATTGACTTGAATCGTTTTGATGAAAGGTTTACTCCAAATCCTGTACTCTATGAAAGAAATGTTTGTCAACTAAGTTTTATGGAAATAAACTGAATAATTTGGATTGTTTTTCATAAATACTAGTAATCAAAGAAAATAAGAAAAATAAAGTATTTCTGTTTCATAATTTTAAATTTTGCGTACAAATTAATTTGTAGAAATTTTTCATTTTTTTTTTTTTGCTGAAATATGTTTTCTGTTCCTTTAAAATTTTGAGTAATTTTTTTATTCTTGCAAAATTAAATTCTGTTACTTTTTGTTATTTTTTTGCTTGAAGTAAGGTTATGATAATCCGAACCATCCAAACCTACTTGTGTGTGTTGACTGTCCAATGCTGCACCCAAGAACCATCGTCACTGTTTGCCCCATACTGCAAATGATCATCGTGCAACCAAACCCTGCCATCACCATTAACCCGCTCAAAACCACTGTGCTGCCATAGATCTGTGACCACTCATAGTCTCATATCACTTCTCTCTCCCCTTTGCAAACTTTGCCCCATAAAAGAAACCCATAGATGGAGCAACTTTCTTCAACTCGCAGACATAACACTGCCTATTATCCAAGCTTCAGAAAAAATGGAGTTTGTTAGGTCGAGAACCCTTCTGACACCGTCACAGAAAAAGTGGAGCTTGTGCTGCTCAGTGGTGTCTGTGTGGGGGAGAGGAGATGGGAACGAGAGAGACGGGGGAGAATGAAATGGGCAAATGAAGAAATGACACTGTTAGCATCCTGTTGTTAGGGTAGTCATGTAGGTAAAGGAGTCCATCGAGTTTTACTTTGAGAGAAAAAAATAGTAGATTTTAATTTTGTGATGACGAAAAATTTACTCATTTTTATATGAAAATCATACATTTTCATATTTATAGGAATAAATAACATTTTATTCTAATTTTTAAGTTGATTTTTATTTATGTATAAGGCAATCATGTTCATGTCTAGTTTAGTTTATAATTTTTTTAACGGAATGACTCAAAATTTTTTATTCAAAGAGATATCTAAAACCAAATGAAAGTACACTTAAAATAACCGAATAATTCACGAATCCTAATTTGCTTGTTCCATTCAAAATCTCTACTGCAACGATTGAAAAATTCTTTGACCCTTAAAACAAAGATGATTTGCTGGTCTTGGAGAATCTGAATTGTGAGTAATTCGTACTGGTATATCGACGAGTTTTATGGTGGCTGTTAATGACCTAACACAACCATACTCCGAACTGATATGTCATGTAGCCTACCTCTTCTAGAAGGATACAACTTTGTTATTATTGTTGGAAAATTCATGTTTCGAAAAAGGCACTTTGTTCAAAAGAATGGGTGCCAAGATAACTGGTTTCACCGAACCGAATTGAAAAAGCTAGTTTAGAATCAGAGTGGTTCGGTAAAGAAAATTAAATTGTTGCTTGAAGATCAGTTGGGTTCGAGTTTTTAAAAACAGTAAAAGGTAGTTCGAAATCAGTTCAAAATTGGTTTATTTTGAACCAGGTTTTTAAACGAAGTTCGGTTCCAAACTGGTTTGACAAAACAATTCTCCAATTTGGATTTAAAAACTGAATTTATTAAAACAGTTAGATTTGGTTTGGTTCCATTTTTATAGCGAATTGGATTTTGCACAACCCTAGTGCCATTAGGGAGAAAAGGCATGGACTAGACTTCCATCACGGTCCCAGTGCTAAGATCTCTGTAGAGTGCCACGGCTAGCAGCAACGAAGGAGAAGGAATATTTGTGAAGTTTACAGTCGATGGTGTGGCTACAGAGCAGTTCTCATTAATGACGAAAGAGCTATTATTGCAGTTGTTTGACATTCTAGCAAACAATTGATTCATAGTTAATGGATTTTGGAACTAAACCAGTTTTGAAATCGATTTTAAACCATTTTCCTAAATTGCTTTTTAATGGATTTTGGAACTAGTTTAGAAATCGATTTAAAACCAGTTTTCTAAATTGTTTTTATAAAAGTACGGTTTTTTTTAAAAGCAAAAGTGCATTTTTGTTTTTAAAAAACAAGCCATTTTAATGATTTGATTTGCTTTTCTAAAAAATTCTCATTGATATTATCTTGTGGCATTTGGAATCATTTAAAAATAAAAATATTTATTTAATTTGAAATTATCTTCTTTTTTTTCCCTTGAACTGTATAAACTTAGTATAAAAACTTAGATTTTCCACATGTTTTAATTTGATAATAAAATTAATTTATTTGATCAAATTGCTCTTTTCAATTTATTAGTGCTGTAAAAATATAAAATTTAGAGAAAACTATTTTTCACCATCTTTATAATTTTGTATTTCAGATGATCGTCCTATATTTTTCCACTACTTATCTTATTTTACTTATTTTAATTATGATTTTAGGTTTATTAATCACTGTTTGTGTGGTTATAAGGAAAAAATTGGTGATAAAAAATAAATAAAAGGGGCCAAGTGTAGGAGACTTGTTTAGTGATATAAAAGGATATAAAGATCAAGTTAATTTTTTTTCTTCAAAATTACAAGAAAAATGATGTGTTTCCAAGTATTCTCTTGGGAAATCATCCATGTCACCTTTTTCTTTTCTTTTCTTTGCTCAACTCACAAGCTCCTTTACACAAACTTCTAAGGTTATAGTGATTATAGCTGGAGAAGGATAATGCGTCAAGTACTGGAAAGACTTTTCCTTCCCCAAGGGATGTTACAATATTTGCTCAAATTTTTCATGTGTCAAAGCTAATTTGAAAAGTGAAATATCTCAAAGGAACATAATGGTACTGGGTCAAGTGTTGTGTGAAACATCATCCTTCGTTAAAATAACATCTCATACTAAAAAGAATATGAAATCTCAAAATTATATTAGTCTAAAAATACCTAATGTATGTATAATAAATAAAGTAAAATAAGTCTTTACACAAGTAAAAATATTATTTTTAAGTATTAGTCTCTAAAAATAATTGTCACTAAAAGTAAACTTGATCATTCACATTCACATATTATTTTGAGTATTAACAAAGCTAAAAATGTATCTAAAGGTAATGAAGTCTTCAAGCCTCCTCAATTCTAATAGTTTCTTCGTGCTCTGAAAATCAACACTTTTCATGAGATAATAATCTTAGTAAATAAAAATAGGATTAAACCACTCACAATTCATGATATTCTTAATAAATAAAATATTTAAATAAACGACAACATCTCAAAGCATTCAAATAAATATAACAGACACAATTTAGTAATTCCCATAATCACAAGACCCAATTCTTTGATTCCTGGAACCAATGTAGATTTCAAATTCTTCAAAGAATCTATGAACTCATATTTCATGTAATGATGTCTCACTGTTTTTCCCATCATAAATGAAGATATCCATAATCTTTTCTACATCCTAGATAGAGGTATATGTAATAATGTCATCCCCTTCCTAAAAGAAGGTATCTATCATACAATTCAAAACTATCAATTTATGATATGAGCAATGCAACAATTACAATTATACTTAAATAAACACACAAATATACATATATTAATGTAATCATTCAAATGCAAAACTAAAAAAAAAACACGCTCACCAGCTAATTCACATATTTGTACATGCAATTAATTAATATATGTATATCAATTACGTAGATTATAGTTCAAATATTAGCTTTGTGAAGGTGTAGGATTAAACAAATGTTAATAACTTAATCATTCAAATGTAAGACAAAAGAAAGAAATATCTCAAGCTAGTTTCAATTTGAATTAATTTTCGCATGTATAACTACTCGTACTCTAATTTTCCCTCTCTATTGTCATGTACTTCTCTTATAATTATATTATAACATTAAACTTAATGCAACCTGGTTTATATTCTGATATGAGCATCACATGATTTTAAGGGGGAACTACAATGCACATAAGTTTTTAATTGGGGTCCCTTTAGCAATTTAAAAGAATTATATCATGGAAATTTAGAAGAATGATATTTTACTCACATCTTGAAATAAGTAATTCGAGTTTTTTTGTTATTTTTACCTCAACATAATTTCTTCACTTTCTTCCTTCTTCTCAATCTTTGAGCAACCCACTAATGTCAAGAGAGATTCTTTATTTACTTGATTCTAGAAAAATGAACTATCTATTCTTACATAAGCGTTTTACATGATTTGAAATTATATCTTTTGAGATTTGCTTAACCAACTTTTCTTTATCTCTTATTTTTATTATCTTTGCTTATTATTATCTTTAACCAATCTAATATATTATTATACTAACATCTTTTCAAAATAGAAATAACAATATAATATATCAAAACAATTTAATCTATCTTTTCATTTACTAAAAGATATATTTATATTTTTTTATCTAAATAATTATTGAATTCTCTTTAGGATGTTATATTGTGCATATATGTCCTTCAACTTGTTGATAAGGTTTTTTAAGCTCTCATTTTAGGTTGTTCAGCCCGACTTCTCAGAATTTGGTGATTTCAACTCCCATTAACAACTACATATGAATCTTTTTTCGGATTACATCCATTATCTCAAGTTTTGGATCAAACAAATCCATTGACCCAAATAATTCATGGGAGAAAATTGAGTTATTTGAGCCTTGGAGGATTGACGGGGAGAACTGCTAATTTTCAGATACGAGATATCCACCCTAGTCACTATGGACACATTTGTCCAATTGACACGTCGGAAGAAATCAATGTTGGACTTATTGGATCTCTAGCAATTCTGAGAGATCAGAAAGAATACGCATGCTTTATTTATCAGCAAGTAGAGATGAATACTATATGGTAACAACAAAAAATTCATTGGCACTTAATCAAAATATTTAGGAGGAACAGAAGTTGTAAAGTCCTCTTTAGATCTAATCCATGTTTCCTCTAAAATGTCTCTCACGAGTCTTTGGTCCACAATCCTGGAAATGAATGCCACATGTTATGATGATTTTTTTTAATCTTTTTGTGTTCTTTTGGATGAAGTGTGGTGATAAAAATCGTGTATTATGTTGCCATGAAATGTGAGGATGGAGAAAGTGAAAGGTTTATGGCTTACATGTACGGTGTACCTTTCCAATAGGTAATTCTATGATTCTAAATCCTGTATACCAAGAGACAAGGATCTTGTCTCGAAATATTGTCCATAACAATTGGTAAAGTATTAAAAGTGACACTAACCATGAAAGAAAAATATAACTCTACAAGAGACTTTTTCGATAACCAAATAGAATGTACATCTAAAAAGCTAACACTACTTAACCTTTTTACCTATTTTAAGCAATACTGAATTTCAGGTATAAGACTCTTATAGGTGTGTTCTGTTCGTGGTGAACAGAAATGTCCAACAAGGATTGTTGGTATTTAATATAGGATCAGGCTCTCTCTCTGAGGATGCTTACGATGATGAAATACCTCAAGGAAGAAGATCACTACAAGAGGAATACACAACACAAGTGGCGTGTAGTGTGTGCTCTGTGTTAATAGAAAAGAGAGAGTTAAAATATGTGTCCCTTTCCTCGTTGATGACATTCATATTTATAGGATACTGACCTGGACCCTGATGGAGTGGTGGTTAAGGCCCATGATCTTTGATCAAGATCTTATCTTTGGCCGAGATCTGCGGTTAACTGTCTATCTTAATGGTTATAATATTGTTATATCTTTTTCTATTCTTTGGTGGTTATGATATTGGGTTGTTGAGAGATTTGAATTAATTGTTTTACCAGGCCTTTATCTTATCCGAGGAAATTATCATAACAGATGCCCCCCAGCTCGGTTGGTCAGCATTCTGACCTTCTGAGTTGTGCTAGTAATCATCGCCGAACCGAGATTGATAAGGACACTTTGTTGATTGCCAAATTCCATAACCGAAGTAGATCGACATTAATCCGATTTCCGCAAGGAGGCCGAGATTCATCTCCTGTCCAATTCTTGGTCCACCGATATGCATATCCTCTTTTTGTGAACCATCCAAGGTGTGTTGAGCATCATTGGTGACTCGACTTTGAAATCTTTGGGATGCTTCTAGACTCTTCTGTTTGGGGAAACGAGAGGCTATCTTTTCATCTGCTCACCTCATATAATGTACCGCTGCAATTGTCGATGCTTTAATCGTGAGATCGAACTTTTTCCTATTTTGCCCCCATCCAATGTGGAAAAAGTCATTTCTACCCTTAATGAATTTTCGTATTTTGGAGGTTACTTTTCTGAGACGTTTCGTATGTGGGTTTTTAGCGGTTACTTGCATTTTAATTTCCTTTAGGCTCTCCCCATTGTCATCATTTTCTCCTCTCTTGCTCTTTTGTGTCTCTTCCCTCTATCAAATCCTCTCCAACCCATCACCTTCTGAAGTTCTAAACTTTATTGAAGCTTTCATTATCCCAGGTATTTACTGCTATCTGCATTATTGTAGTCGATTGTAGTGTTCTTTTCCTTTGATTCTTGTATTTGCTTTGTGTTCTTCTTTGCATGTTCCCCTATTCTATACATAGATTAGTTGTTTCGCTTTAGGGTTCTTCTCCCATCTTCCCTTGTTATTTCTTACGATGGAGCTTACTCCTGAGGAGGAAATGTACGTTTGGAAGAATGTTCCCCCTAAATCTGCATTTTGGTTCTGGGGTATCCCCCTTTCTAATGAAGAAAAAAGAAAGGATCTGTTAAAAGTTTCTTATGGGGATTCAGGGGTTTCAAAAAGGTCCCATTCCAGGTTTTCTTCCACTCGTAGGGGTATTCGCATAAGTACAGATTACAGTAGAATGAGCCCATCGGAAATTTTGGCTGAACAGGCTCTTAAATAGGCTCCCCCCATTAAGGCTGTTGGGATTAGAAATCCTTTTAAGAGTTCTTGTTCTTCTAGGATTATAGGGTCTTCTAGAAATATGCTTGGAAATCCATGTTCATCCTTAGCGAATAGCACAAGTTCTTCCCGTATTGTAGACCCAGGTCCTTTAGAAACTACCTTTGAAGTTCACTTTGAGCCCTGTTCGAAGTGTATGGATCAATTTCATTACTATGCCCAAATCGGACAATATGAGCGAACTGGCGAGATCCTCGCATCATGTCGCCACAATCCGATCCGAAGGGCCATTCCTGCGACGACTAGGATCTCTCAATCGTTCTTATCGGATGCCGAGACTAGAATGCCGACTTCACTCTGTGTTAGCTCAGCGCCGGCTGTTTCTCCAACTCTTCATCTCTCAGCTGCACCTCTAGGTATTCATCACTAATTTTCTCTTTTTATTTTGTCGTAGGTTGTTATGGATACCCCATCGGTGGAAATGGTCAACGAGTCACAATCGGCAGGATCTCAACTCGACAGTCCTTCTCCTCTTCTGATCTCTAAATTTCCTTGGGTCACCTACGAAGTGCTTCGTACTTCCTCCATTTTAACCCCGGGGAGCATTGCAGCGCTCCCTGTTGGCAACTAGGATGGGTTTTCTATCCGACCTCCTGACCCGAACGAGCCCATCTTCTCGTGTGTCGGGGAAGGTGAGCCTAGTTATTTCTTCTTTTGTATTGACGTGGTCACATGTCTAGGAATCCGATTTCCTTTGTCGGATTTCAAAATGCATCTTCTAAACTATATTCACTTGGCCCCTTCTCAATTACATCCAAACAGTTGGGCTTTTGTGAAATCTTTCGAGGATCTGTGCATGGAATTATGTATTCCTTGCACCGTTCCTCTTTTCTTTTGTTTCTTTAATGTTCACACCGGCCACACTGGCCGGGAACCTGCAACTCGGAAGGGGTGGACTTCTCTTCGAAGTCGCTCTGATCGTCGTCTTTTTTCTGTTTTCACTGACTCTTTCAAAAACTTCAAAAATAATTTCTTCTAAGTTGTAGCCGAAACCGGCAAACAATCGTTCTTCCTCCGGGGTCCAGAATCACCCGGTGTCGGGTGGAAATTCCCGTTCTATTGGTCCAAGGAACATCATACCTGTTCTCCTGCCTCCTACCGCTTTGATGAGTCTAGCCTCTCAGACATAGAGGTGTCGACGCTCATCCAAATTAACTTTCACCAGGAAGCTCAAGGTTTACTGTGTTTAAAAAGAATATTGTGTTTTACCTTTCTCGGCCATTATCTTATCTATTTGTTTTGCAGCTGCCGAGATGGAAGACTCGTCTGCTGACCTCGTGCATCGTCCACCAAAGAAGATTGTTGGTGACCGACGTCTCTGCTATCTTCAAAAACTGCTGGCGGCAAGTTCTGCTAAGAGACGTCGAGCTGACGTCATGGCCAACGATTCTCAAGAAATAATCCCCGTTGAACAAGGGATAGGCAAAGTTGCATCTGTGGCCGAGCATGTAGGCCAAGATGACCATCTTAATCCTACCCCGGGTACCGCGGAGCACATACCGACTACCATTACTGCTGCTGCTGCCAGTTCTTCCGCAACTACCTTTGTGTTATTGCCGGGGTGCCTATGGGAGAAGGGAGTTGAAGACCCTTTCCCGTTTACCAAGGCCCCCAAATGTTTTTCTGATTTGAGCCCCCTCTCTGACAATGATATCCGAGAGCTTGACCATCTGCATCTACAAGCTTTCAAGTGTGCCTCCCTGGTGCCAAGCGTAGTCTCATTGAAGTCCCGGCTTACGAAGCTGAACGAGGAGAATAAAAAACTAATGGAAAAGCTCTTTTCTTCTCGTGAGGGGTTAGCTGTCGCTACTGAAAATCTTACTGTAGTTCGCGGCGAACTCCAAGCGGTGAAGGGTCATGTCGACTCCTTGAAAGCTTCATATGATGCTGCCTCATTAGCTCGAGAGCTTGCTGATCTGAAGGTTCTTTATGAGAAATCTCAAATGGAGGCTGTGCACACTAAGAATGAGATGGCTGAACTCCAAGAGGTATTAGGGTCAATGGTGAAGGAGGCTTTCTCCAATGCCTTGGACCAAGTCCAGTGTTTGAACCCAGGAATAACTTTAAATTTAGAAGGGATTCACTGTCGGGCTTATGTTGAAGGGGGCGAGTTAGTCCCTTACGTCCCTTCTCCTGTTGAAGATCCCGAAGTTGCTGCTGGCGAGAAGCTGTTGTAACCTTGAAGGGCCGGAATGCCGATTTCAACTTTGTAATTTCAATTGCTTTTTCCAACAATTTCTTTTTCCAAACAATTTCTAATATTGCCATAGTTGGCCTTTATTTGGTGTTTGAACAATCGCTGCATTTTATCTAATACTTGATTTGCTACTCATTTTTATCCGGTCAGTATATATTCATATGTTTGCATAGTAATTTGGCTTCAACGACCAAGTAACGTATCACCCGAACTAGTAGTTGGGAGTTGAATATCGAATTTCGGGCCTCGATTTTGTAAGATCGGGTTCCAACCCTAGCAACGATCAACTCGTCAATGAAGGTGATTCTTTTGGAATGTCGAATCACTTCATCCACGAGTAAATTGTTATGTCGGCCTGATCAGGGTCGAATTAACAGCTGCTAGGCTAATATAATTTGTGCACAATATATATAACTTGCTTGTAACAAGGACTTTTATTGAAAGAAACACATGAACAAAAATTTCAAATGTTGCTTCACGATCTCCATGAAAGATTCATTCGGGTACCCGTATATCGGATCCCGATTTAAAAAATCAATTAAGGAGAAACACATGAATAGAAACTAAATATTATTAATTCATGATCCTCATGAAAGACTTACGCGGGTTCCGATGTATCGTATCCCGACTTATCAATTAAGGGGAAACACATGAACTTGTATTACGACTGGGAACTTCTAGCCATAATAGGTTTTTAATTTGTCAGCATTCCAGGTGCACTTTACGTTCTTTCCTTCAAGAGTTTCTAGTGTGTACGCTCCCCGCCCAAGATTCTGTGTGACTCGATATGGTCCTTCCCAGTTGGATGCTAACTTCCTATCTCGGGCATTCTTGTTTCCGATTTCTGCTCGACGTAATACAAGATCACCCTTTTGAAAGGACCTCGGCTTTACCTTTCTGTTGAATTTGAGGGCTATGATCTGCTTCATATATAAATATCAATGATGCGTTAGAGTCTGAACTTCTTCTATCAGGTCTAGCTCGGCGGCTAGCATTGCATTGTTATCTTCTCTTGCATGAGACATATGTTGCTTGCTCCATGATGGTTGACCGATCTCCACGGGTATCATTGCTTTGCAGTCGTACGTCATTCTGAACGGGTCTCTTGAGTGGTTGTTAGGGTCGTGGTTCTATATGCCCACAAGACATAATACAACTGCTCGACCCAGTTTGGGCCAGCTTTATGCATTCGTTTTTTCAATTCGTCCAAAATGATTTTGTTTATCGCTTCTGCCTGACCATTGGATTGCGGATGTTCCACTGATGAGAAGTGATGTTTTATATAAAACCTGACCATCATTTCTTGAAACTTCTTATTTGTGAATTGTGTTCTGTTATCTGTGACGACTTCGGCCGGAATCCCAAACCTTGCAATTATGTTGCGCTCAAAGAACTTTTGAACTTGGGTCGAGGTGATGGTGGCTAGGGGCTCGGCCTCGATCCATTTTGTAAAGTAGTCGACGACTACTATTAACCATTTCATTTGACCCTCCGTTGCCTTAAATGGTCCTAAAAGGTCCATTCCTCACTTGTAGAAAGGCCATGGTGCCGTGATTGAAGCTAACTCGGCTGGTGAAGACCATAATATCTTTGCGTGCTTTTGGCAACTATCTCACTTCCTTACATGCTCGGCAGCGTCCGCCTTCATCGTCGGTCAGAAGTATCCGACATGAAGGGCTTTCAATGCTAATGCTCTTGCACCCATATGCTGGCCGTTAATGCCCTCGTGTATTTCTTTAAGCACGTATTCGGCTTGATCCGAGCTTAGACATAACAGCATCAGAGTGAGGAGGCCTCTACGGTACAACTTGCCATCAACGATTGTGTACATAGCAGCATCTCGAATTAGTTTCCTCGCTTCTATCCTGTGATCTAGTATGATCACTTGTTCTAAATAATTGATGATGTGCCTCCTCCAATCCTCAGCCAATGAGATCATCATGACGCATGCGGGTTGGGCGACTTCCTATTGAATAACAGTTCTGTGGTTGCCCGTACCTTTCGTGCTTACCAGTTTTGACAATATGTCAGCTCGAGCATTCTCTTCCCTCAGGATATGGGCGATGACGACTTCATCAAACTTTGCTATTATTTCTCTTACTTTAGCCAGTTATTTAGCTAGTAAAGGCCCCTTAGTTTGATACCTTCCTTCAATCTGCGCTGAGACAAGTTGTGAGTCAGTGAAGACATTGACTTTCAGGGCTCCCTGCTCTCTGATCTATTTTAGCCCGGCAATTAGTGCTTCATATTCTATTTGATTATTAGATGTTGGAAAATTAAGTCGTAATGACTGTTCAAGCGACACCCCCTCAGGGTTCTCAATGATGACTCCAGCTCCACTTCCCTTGGAATTGGACGAGCCATCAACATATAGCTTCCATACTGGATTTTCCTGTTGGTTCGAAGATGCCGGGGTTAACTCCACTATGAAGTCGGCTAGGGCTTGAGACTTGATGGCATGCTGGGCTTCATATTTGATATCGAACTCAGATAATTGGATGGCCCAATTCATCATCCTTCTAGCCAAATCTGGCTTGTGTAATACTTGCCGGATAGGTTGATTTGTCCTAACAACAACGGTATGGCTTTCGAAGTATGGATGAAGCCTTTTCACCGTTGTAAGGAGAGCAAAGGCCATTTTTCAAGCTTCTGGTATCGTAACTCTGAGTTTTTGAGGGCTCGGCTCACAAAATAAACCGACGACTGGGACTTGCCAACTTCTCTGACTAGTACGACACTTATGGCTTCTTCTCCAACCGAGAGATATAAGATTAGTGTTTCTCCGGGATCTGGTTTTGAGAGCACTGGAGGCGAGGCCAAACATCTCTTAATCTCCTAAAAGGCCGCTTCGCATGTCTGGTTCCATCCTACGTTAGCATCCTTTTTCAACAATTTGAAGAAGGGAAGTGCCTTTTCCACGGACTTTGGGAGAAACCCTGTTAAGACGGCCATTCTTTCCGTCAACTGTTGGACTTCTCGCTTGTTAGATGGGAATTGCATGTCCAGGATAGCCTTACATTTGTCTGGATTTGCTTCTATTCCTTTGTGGGTGAGCATGAATCCTAGGAACTTCCCGGCTTTTACTCCGAAGGTGAACTTCAACGGATTTAAGTGTATGTTGTTCTGTCTTAGCTTGTTCTAGATCCCGGATATGATCCCCAGTTACAGCTGTCTTTGTTATCATATCATCGATGTATACTTCAATATTGCGTCCAGGCTGACTGGCGAAAACTTTGTTCATTATCCGTTGGTAAGTAGCCTTGGCATTTTTCAATCCGAATGGCATTACGTTGTAGCAATAATTTACTTCAATGCCCCGAAATGCCGTCTTTTCCCTATCATCTAGGTACATGGGTATCTGATTGTATCAGGAGTAAGCATCCATAAATGACAGCAGTTGGAACTCGACTGAGTTATCTACAAGTTGGTCGATACTCGGCATTGGGTATGAGTCCTTGGGACAAACTTTGTTTAAATCTGTGTAATCAACACAAACTCGCCATTTCCTGTTGGACTTTTTCACCATTACTGCGTTGGAAAGCCATGTGGTGTATTGTATTTCTCTTATGAATCCAGCTTCCAGAAGCTCCTTGATATGTTTCTCCAAAGCTTGCCTTCTGTCTAGGCCGAGTTTCCTATTCTTCTGCGCCACTGGCTTAGAATCGGGGTACATAGCTAATTTGTGGCAACAGAAGGTAGGCTTGATTCCGGGAATCTCGGAAGCTTTCCAAGCAAACACATCTTGGTTTTGTCAGAGGCATTGGATTAACTTGCCTTTAGTTTCTGGATCATTCTGCTTTCGTATCTTTGTGACCTGCTTTGGGGAACTTCCGATCTGAACATTTTCAAGTTCATCTACTGGTTCTGGTCTCCATTCTTCGATATCCCGCATATCCAGCTCCACCAGGTTAATTGGCTTTTGGGATGGACGTTCTTCGATTTTTTTGTTCCACCGGGTCCCATTGCCTTACCCAAGGTGGTGTAGAGGGGCCACCACTACTCTCTCTCACTGTATTATAGTAACATTGCCTGGATTCCTTTTGATCGCCACATATGGTGATGACCTGGCCACGGTTTCCAACCATCTTCATCTTCTGATGTTTCATGGACATCAATATGTCCCATTTATGAAGAGTTGGTCTGCCCAAGATGATATTATATGGTGACGAGAACTCGACGACGGTAAATGTGACTCTTTCTGACTTAAGGCCCTCCTTTGTTCCTAATGTGAGTCTGAGGTCGATGGAACCCTTGAGACCGGTGCCTCCACCATTAAAACCTATCAACATGGTTTTGCACGGTTTCAGATCTTCTTCATCCAAGTTCATCTTTTTGAATGCACTCCAAGTAATGATATCAACAGAACTACCGTTATCAACGAATATCCTTTTAACCCGACAGTTAGTTACTGCTCCCATTATTACGAGGCCATCTTCATGACCGGGAACCACCCCTCTCATGTCTTCCTCGGTAAACTAAATTAGCAGGGAAGCGGTCTTCTTCCAGTTTTCCTTGAATTTTGGTTGAGCCCTCACTGACATGACTTCTTTGAGATATTTCTTTCGCTGGTTGGTAGTGTCGCCTCCACCTCCCATGGCTCCTGAAATAACGTTACATTCGAATTCGGGCTCTGGGAAGTCATTATCCTTCTTGTTCTTCTTTTCATCTCGACTTTTATCGTCGTGTTGGCCTTTTCTCTTGCCTTGCTGCCCCTGGGTCTTGATAACATACTGTCGCAGTTTACCTTCACGAATAAAATTTTCTATTGCATCACGGAGATCCCAACATTGATCAATCGTATGACCCGATCCATTGTGAAACTCAGAACCGAGAATAGTCTAGTCCTTCCTTTTTGAAAACTGGACGAGGACGATCTACTTTCCTAATATCTGTTAAGGCCACTGCCTGGGCCTGAAGTATTCAGTGGAGCGTATTTGTCAAACTTTGTTTCATACTTCCTGGGCCTAAAGTTAGGGTCAGGAACATTTCTCAAAGGTCGGCCGCTGTGGACGTTCACAGGATGTCGGCTGGTGTGTGCGCTTTCCTGATGTCGGTTCCTCAGCGGAGAAGGTTTTCTTCTACCCTCCTTGGGAACCGAGTTGGCAATTTCCATTTGCTCCAATTCCAAATACTTTTTTGACTGCATCCTGAATTCCATGAGGGATTTTACGAGATCTTTGTAAATCGATTTGGCTAGATGGGATGATCCGTTGAGCCCGACGGATATGAGATGTACATGTACCCTTTCTTCTAGACCTTGGACTTGTAGGGCAGCCACCTTGAAGCAATCCAAATAACTTTGTAGGGTTTCTCCGGGTTGCTGACATATCTTTCCTAGAACGAACTAGGACTTTGGTTGTTTCTTGCTGGTCGCAAAATTCAATAGGAATCTTTGCCCAAAATCTTCAAAATTTTGAATCGACCGCGGTGGCAAAGTGTGAAACCATGTTTGTACTGCTTCAGTTAAACTGGTAACAAAAATCCATGATATTATCGGCTCATCAATACCCCGGATACACATTTTCATGTCGAACTCATCAATGTGCACCTGGGGATCCTGGCTCCCATCATATTTTGATAAGAAAGATCCATCAAAGTCCTCCAGGAATTGAGCATATACTATTTCATCGAAAATGGGTTGTTATTCTGCTGACGCCGATGGTATTTCCTTCGGTAAGGGCCATCCTCTCTTAATCTGGGATAGAATTGAGTCCAGTGCATTATGAATAAGTCACTGTGTTGTCTCCGGTTCGGCCTCGCCAGCTGGTGGTGGATTGGCAGGCAAACGCAGTGCTGGTATAGTTGGGGACGAAGCGGTATCTGGGATAGCATCTTCTACCGCTACGTTCTCCTGGATTATGTTTCTTGGTGGTTCGTCTCGTCCTTCAATTTGGTGGCTTCTGGTATTAACCATTGTGATTTTATGGGAATCAAAATTTACAGATTCTCACAGATGGCGCCAATGTTCTGTTCGTGGTGAACAAAAATATCCTAGAAGGATTATTGGTATTTAATATAGGATCAGGCTCTCTCTCTCTGAGGATGCTTAAGATGATAAAACACCTCAAGGAAGAAGATCACTACAAGAGGAATACACAACACGAGTGGCATGCAGTGTGTGCTCTGTGTGAATAGAAAAGAGAGAGTTAGAATATGTGTCCCTTTCCTCGTTGATGATGTTCATATTTATAGGATACTGACCTGGACCTTGATGGAGTGGTGGTTAAGGCCCATGATCTTTGATCAAGATCTTATCATTGGCCGAGATCTGCGGTTAACTGTCTATCTTAATAGTTATAATATTGTTATATCTTTTTCTATTTTCTGGTGGTTATGATATTGGGTTGTTGAGAGATTTGGATTAATTGTTTTACTGGGCCTTTATCTTATCTGAGGAAATTATCATAACAAGGTGTATGGGGGAGATTGTGTAAGAAAGGTATGTGCTAAACCACACATTCTTCAAAACAAATAGTACATGTATAAGTTCAAAATCATGAAAGATATATTTACAAAAAGTATAAGACACAAAACGTAAATAGAATAACAAGAATTACAACAAAAGCAAACACAAATGAGATAAATAAACTAATAGGTATTAATTTATTTAATTAATTATGACAAATTTAACTCCAAAAAATTCCAGTTGTCCTTGTATACAATTGATGGTTTCCAATGATTTTTATTTATTTTTGAAAGATTAAGATTTGGGCCAGTGACCCAAAATAATTTTTGGTTGTTTTTTTCAATCCTATTTATTTGAGTACAACTTATTAGCACCAGTTGATCCATTTTCCCCCCTCTTCTTTTCAGGTTTCAAGTGGATGCCCCAAATCCAAAATTATTATTATTAGAAATTAATAAATAAAATAGAACAAAATTAAGCCCATGACCTTTAAAATCTTCCAATGTAGCTCGGTCCCTCTTATCCCTTGAGTCATATCTATAACATCATCTCAATATACATAAACTCGTGACCATGTGCAAGTCTTGGTAGCTGCCTACTTGGACCATAAACTAAATGGAAAAAAGTTACTCCATTTATTTTGAAATAATTTAAAATAATGGCACATGCAGGTCTCAAACCTGTGACCTTCAAGTTATTAACGCGACGTTCCTATCAACTGAGCTAATAGATCAATTATGTTAAAAAATAATTAATGTTAATACATATAACACTAAATTTTTTAATGTGTATTTAATACACATATAAGTTTATATAATAAATTTTGTAACAATTAATTTTGATCTAATAATTAAAATATCTTTTTATATATAAAAATCATAGATTTAAATAAAAATTATAGTCTTAAATAAAAATTTATGAGTTTATTAAAAAATATTAGACCTGTAAATATATATATATATATATATATATATATATATATATATAAATTTTAATTTAACATGTAAATACAAATATAATTTTTATTAAACTTATATTTTTATTTAAATCTATGATTTTTATTTAAATATATGATTTTTATATGTAAAAAATACTTTAATTATTATATCAAAATTAATTGTTACAAAATTTATTAAGTAAACTTATATGTGTATTAAATATACATTAAAAAAATTTAGTGTTACATGTATGTAAGACACATGTTTGCTTCCTCTATTTCAATGGAGAATTCTGAACTTGTTGAGTCATTGCCTTCCCAAGCTATATAAGCTCTTGTAGACTTTCTTTCTTTCTTCCCTTTGCTGTCCCCTTGTTGCTTCTTCAAGTAGATTGAGCATTCAGACTTGATGTGGTCAGGTTTCCCACATTCAAAGTATGTAAAGTTGCTATCAATCTTGTTGTTGTTGTTGTTCTTGTTGTTGTTCTTGGTGTTTCTAGAGAATTTTTTGCCCTTATTCTTCTTCAAGAATTTGCTGAACTTTTTCACTATCAAGTTCATGTTCTCTTCATCTTCCTCATCACTTGATTCCTCTTCTTTTTCAGCTTTTGTTGATGCAGCTCTTAGTGCAATTTCTTTTCCTTTCTTTTTTGCATCTTCAACACACATTAATTGAGACATTTCTAATTCATATTCAAGTAACTTACCAAAGAGTGCAGCCATTGACATTTTGGATAAATCCTTGGATTCTTTGATTGTTGTCACCTTTGCTTGCCAAGATCTAGTGAGACACTTCAAGATCTTGATGTTTAGTTCCTCAACATCAAAGGTCTTTCCAAGTCCCAAAAGATGATTGACAATTTATGTGAATCTTGTTTGGAGCTGGGAAATGCTTTCATTTGTGTTTATCTTGAACATTTCATACTCATGAATCAATGAATGCTTCCTTGATCTTCTTACTTCTTCAGTTCCTTCATGAGTGATCTCTAATATCTCCCACATCTCCTTAGCACTTGTGCACATAACTGTTTTAAAGAATTCATCAGAGGAAAGTGCAAAGGTTATCATGTTTTTGGCCTTAAAATCATATTGAATAACCCTTTTCTCAGCATCAGTCATCTCATCCCATTCTCTAGGAATCATGTCATTACCAACAGTTTTGATGGGCACCACAGGACCTTTCTCTATTGTATTCCAAGCACCTGGTCATTTGATTGAATAAAGATCTTCATCCTATTTTTCCAAAAACTGAAATGCTCCCCTTCAAACAAAGGAGGTCTGTTTAAAGAAGTACCTTCCTTGAAAGTTATTTCTGAGGTATTCATTTTTGAAAAAAATAGTGATCTTGAGTAACTTTCAAGAACCTGCTCTGATACCAATTGTAAAGAATATGAATATCTCACACTTAACCAAGAGGGGGGTGAATTGTGTTAAACCTTGGTAAATTAAAATTTCTTTAATCAAAATTAGAGTTCCTAGGATCTTTGTCACTTTTGAAAAACCAAGAAACCTTATTCAATCAAGTAGCTCAGCCCCAAGGAATTCAATAATCAAAACTGACTTTGTTGGTGAAGCAAATTAATTAAGAACACAATGAATAAAAGAGTTAAGAAGTAGAAAATCAAAACACAAACAGATTTATACTGGTTCACTTCAACACTAGAAGCTACATTCAATTTTCTTCCAACCAACACTAGGTTAGAGTTCCGTTATTATAATTTTCAGTTCTTACAATCAATTACAATGTCTCCCTTTATCAACCCTAGATAAAGAATAAAAATCTAAAACCTTATTAGATTCTAAGAGACAAGAACCTGAGAACACTACTCAGTTCTTCCACCTAGAGAACCCCTTCTCTAGTTTCAAGCAACAACCCAATTACAATAGCCAAATCACAAAGAAAATACAAAACAAAAATTACAACTAGATTAAGAAGAGAAACAACCTGATGATCCAATGATGCAATGCATAAAGATGTTACCAGACCAGGTTGAATGAATGAAAATAAAACAGCACAGCTTTCCTTAATCTTGAAATGACTTCAAGCTCCAAGAATGAGTCAAACACTCATGATCAAAGCACAAAGGAGCAAGAAGTTATTGAACCCTTAGAAAACACTTTAGAATGCTCACAAGACTATTTAAGCTCAGAAAATACACATGGGTAATGTTCCACACAGTTAGAAAAGAAGCTGAGCCTTAGTCCTATTTATAACAAACTTTTGTAACTGTCTGTAATCGATTAAATGCGCATAATAATCGATTAAAATGCTCATGTAATCGATTAAATAAACCTTGTAATCGATTAAAGTGTTCAACATAGTTTCTGGGCATGAGCAATGAGCAAAATAATCGATTGTTCCGTCTTGTAATCGATTAAGACAAGAAGCTTCAAAATACAAAAATGCACTATGTAATCGATTACAAACTTTGGTAATCGATTAAGACAAAAGTCTTTAAAAACTGAATGAACTGTGTAATCGATTACTATATGTGGTAATTGATTAAACCAGCAAGTCTTGTAAGCTTCTACATATAGTGTAATCGATTACGAAATAGTGTAATTGATTAAAGCAGGAAGACGACTTTTCCAATTAAGCTTGTGTAATCGATTACAATACTTTGGTAATCAATTATTCCAGTCATGACTTAAAATCATATATGACTATGTAATCGATTACTACCCATTAATAATCGATTAAAGTGTTCAACAAGGTAGTTTATATAAAAGCAAAGGTCAAATAATCGATTATTCCGATAGGTAATCGATTACATTGTTCTTGAAAGCTTTTCCAGAATAGACTAAGAACAAAATAATCGATTAAGTCTTTAAGGTAATCGATTAAACCAGTAGGAATGGTATTTTTAAAAAAACCTTTGAATTAAATCAAAAACTTAATCAATTAACTAAATCCTTGTGATTTTTATGAACCCAATTGATTGAATTATAGAATGATATGAATGTAATGCACTTGGATCACCAGAATTACTTTTCTCTTACACATTTCACACTAATTAATCTTCAAGGCATCCATTGCATGTTGAAAGCTCAAAACCAAAGCTAAAAATCACAATTCCTTTGCATTCTTTAAGTAGCTTCCCCTGAATCCAACATAAAACACACTCTTATGCCCATTTAAAAATTTAATAAAGAATTAAATAGAAGAACGTAATTATAAAATTTTGGGCAAAGTCTCCTCTGCAATTAAGACTTTTTCCAAAAATCCAATCATTACAACAACAATATCGTTCACAGTTTTATCCATCAATAAGCCAATTCATCGCATCCTATTAGTTAAAAACAGTTTTTCTTGAAAACGAGAACACACAGGAACAAACACACATCAATCATAAATATATTGCATCCCATTAGTTAAAAACATAGTTTTTTTCTTAAAAACCAGCACACAACAGGGACAGGCAGATATCCTCATAGTTGGACTTCCTGGCCCCCAACTATGGTACCAGAATTATAACCAAATAATAAACTCCTCTTACCTATCTATATGCCTCTGTTAACTCCTTGAAACGTCATTTTGGGATCTCTTAAGTTCACGTGTTTTGGTCCAAACGTAGAGCTCCATATACCAAATTGAAGATAATTTAGTATAGATTTCATACACAAGGCTAACATTAGCATTTGGGGTCAAATACCTAATCAAATTTAAAAAGACGCTAAAATGGTGTTTTAGGAGTCCACATCAAAAGATATCATTTTGAAATTTCGATCACACCAATGTGACCAAGGTTCAACAAGGATCACAGAAATGACATCAGCTTCATAAAAAGGAGACTTTTACAACATCTCATTTTCAAAGGATTTTCAAAGGAAGTATAGAAACAACTAATAACGTTACCCGAATTACAAGAGACATCAAGAGAGACTTAAACTACCTAGAAGAAGACAAAGGAAACTATGATTACCTCAAGGAAACCAAGAAAGGAGGATTAGGAGCTTCGTTCTCTACCGAAACTTTGAGAATATTTTCGAAGATTCCGCTCCGATTAAAGGGTTCTTCTCCGTGCCGGGGTCTCGTGGCAAGCAACGGCGGCCCGTGGTTGTCTCCGGTGGCTGTGGGTGGAGGGTATAATGACCCTGGGAGATGGCGCGAGTCACGCCATTGTGGCGCGAGTAGCGCCACATGTCTGGAAGTTGGCGCGAGTAGCGCCATACTGGCGCGGTTAGCGCCAGTGTTGCTTAGATGGCCAATTCTCTCTGGAAATTGGCGCGGATCGCGCCATAGTGGCGCCAGTCGCGCCAGCTACACTGGAGGTTGACGCGGTTAGCGTCATAGTGGCGCCAATCGCGCCAGCTGCTCATGAAGTTGCAGGTCTGGAAGTTGACGCGGACCGTGCCATAGTGGCGCCAGTCACGCCATATGTACTGGAGTTTGGCGCGGATCGCGCCGGGCTGGCGCCAGTCGCGCCATAGGTACTGGAGATTGGCGCGGATCGCGTCAGAGGTGGCGCGAGTCGCGCGGGACCTCTGACAGGTGTAAGGACCCTCCCTGTGGCGCGGTTGGCGCCAGGTCCCGCGCTGGTAGCGCTGGGACTCAGCAGAAGAAAACCCTGTGAAGGGTGCGGCGCGGGCAGCGCCAGAGTTGGCGCGAATAGCGCCAGCCTCTCTGGAAGGTGGCGCCAGGGGCACCAGTCTCGCTCTGGTAGCGCGAGGTCCTCTGGAGGTTCACGCCTGGAGCGCCAGAGTTGGCGCTGGGAGCGCCAACTGGGTTGGGAGTGTGGCGCGGATCGCGCGGGGTGTGGCGCGGATCGCGCCACAGGTTTGGCCAGTTCACGCTGATAGCGTGGGGGTGGCGCTGATGGCGCCACAGCTTCTGCAGCTGGCGCGGATAGCGCGGTGTCCCGCGCGGATCGCGCGGGAAGGTCGGTGCTGACTATTTTTTTAAAAGGGGGTCGCGTTTTTGGAGGAAGAGAAATGGTTTTCTTCTTCCTCTGGACTCCAACAGCCATGGGAGAGCTCCCCAAGCTCCCATGACCTTAGTTAGTGACCCTAAACACTTCCCACACCTGTTCTGTCACCTAGAAACCGAGTGGAAGCGAGAATCCTTCTTCCCTTTCGCCAAAACCTCCATATTCTGAGGAACCTTCAGAGCAGTGGAGAGAACTCGAGCTTGGACGAGGATTGGCGGTGTTTCAGCTGCACCAAGGCTAAGGAGAGTAGCCCTGAGGCCTTCCTCGGCAGTTCTGAGGTAAGATACTCGAGTTTCTCCGTTTGATTTTGGATTTGGGGGTTTGTGATGAATAGTGACCCATCTGTGATAGAGCTAGCATTAGCTCTGGGTCCAGTTGAGAGAAGTGCTTAGAATGAGAAGAGGAGGAAGGATTAGCTTTCAGTTTGTGTTTTGGTGACTGTTGGTTTTGGCTCTAGGTTGTGCATGTGTGACTTGGACTGAGTCACTTGATTTGAGACATGCAAGAGCCATGTTGTTGGGCTTGCGGTGCCTGAGAGGCCATGTAGACGGTATCTTGTAAGATAGACCGTCCAAGCCCTGTCGAAACCCTGAGGATTTGGGTTGTTGAGCTCTGAGCTCATGGTGAATGGCTGATATATGAGTCTGTAGTGACTCTGAAGTTATGGTTGTTATGGTTGAGTTGAGCTAGACCATTGAGGGTCTATGAATAGGCTTGTAATGAGTACGCCTGATGAACCTTAGGTCGATTACCTGGGTTGATGGGAAGGACGGAGATTCCTTTCCCATAGGCAGTTGAGGACTGTTTGATGAGCTAATATATGATTATCTGCTTGAATGGTCTGTAATATATGTGTTTGGATGCCTTGATAGGGCGTGACACTGTGGTGTCAGCGAACCAGACCATCATTTGAGGATTGAAGCTGCAGGCACAACTTAACAGGTAAGCTCATCGCTCTGGGGATTAGCCCCTTTCTCTTGTTTACCGCCCAAGTGGGCAATTGATGCATGCCATGCTTGTGTTGCATTTGTTATGGGCATGCTATGAATGGAAAGGCCTGAATGGCCTATTTGGATAATTTTGTATTCGCAAGCCCGAGAGGCTAGAAGAACGGTGCTTGGAGTGATACTCAGACCGTTCGAGCGATAAACCCTAGGTTAGACACCGAGAAAGGGGGAGAATGTGAATACGCCTGATGATGCAGGTGATGGAACCTATAGGATACTGCGATAGTATCGGGCTAGCTGAGGTTTCCTAGCCAGAGGAAGAGTTTGAGGACTCCCTGGAATAGCTGAGATTCCATGGGAGGTGCCACTGCTCTCCGTTAAAGTCCTAAGGGTGGATTGCCCTGTTTGGAGGTTCCTCCTTAGGCAATGATGTGATAAAGTCCTGGATGGATTTCCCAGGCCAGTTTATGTGCTTAAGTCCTGGACGGCTATTCCCAGGCAGTGTGACTGGAAGTCCTGTGAGATTGAGAGCTCCCTGATGTGGATTGTCTCTCACAGGCAGTGGATTGCAGATCCTGAGGGATTGAGAGCTCCCGGAATGGATAGTCTCTCTCAGGTATCTGAGCAGGAAGTCCTGAGGGATTGAGAGCTCCCGTTGAGGATTGTCTCTCTCAGGCAGCTGATGCATAGACCTGGGGGATTGAGAGCTCCCGGTGTGGATTGTCTCTCCCAGGTAGTGGAAAGTCCTGTGGGATTGAGAGCTCCCGTTGAGGATTGTCTCTCACAGGCAGAGGATGGAAAGTCCTGTGGGATTGAGAGCTCCCGTTGAGGATTGTCTCTCACAGGCAGAGGATTGAAAGTCCTGAGGGATTGAGTGCCTCCGTCGTGAGATGTCTCTCTCAGGCATGTGTTGTGGAAAGTCCTGGAGGTGATTGCCCATTATGGATGTTCTTGCCCAGGCATATGGTATGAAAGTCCTGGTGAGGCCAGGCAGTGGACAGATATGTTGTATCTCTAAGAGAGGGCTTCCCGAGGGGATGAGAGCCTAAGGCCTCTTAGAGGAGCCATCTCTGTATTCTTTAAGTCCTGAGTCGAGGAGCTCCTCAGGCAAGATGTGTGAAGTCCTGAGTTGAGAGATGCCTCAGGCAATGGCTATATCTAAAGTCCTGAGTAGTTGACTCAGGCACTGTTGGTTCAGTGATGAGGCGATGCCTCTCTGGTAGGAGAAGTGTCCTAGAGTGGACACTATGTTATGGTACCTCTGTGAGATGAGTCTGAGATGGCTTGAGAGCCAGTATGAGGTTGATTACCTCCGATGCTGATAGCATCCAGGTAGTACCCAGAGAGCTGGGAAACGTGAAATAGCCAGGACGGTGTCCTGGGCTTTGTTATGTCTTGCTATATGTTTGTGATTGGAGGTAAACCAGGGTAAGGGAGGATCTCCCAGAACCCTGAGCTTACTGAGACATTTGTCTCACCCTGTGTGGGGTTTGTGGTTTTTAGGTACTTCTAGAGGAGAGAAGTTACCACAGGGCAGGAGGCCCTAGCTGTGTGAGCTGGAGTGTCGGGGCTGCAGAGGAAGATCAGAAGAGTAGTTTATTTTGATCTCTGTCTTGTCTTTTGTATAAATAGAGGGTGTGAGTGTACACTCCTAGATCTGTACATATTTTGATGTATGACCGATTTGGTCTTGTTTAAACATGTATATGTACAGTTTCTAAAGATGTATAAAGTAAATGCCTCCTGATTATCTCTGTTTTAGTTTTTCTGTTTTCTGCCTCTTTTGTTATCGGTTATGTTATCTGGATCAGTAAGAGACTTGTTTAATATGCTTGAATGTGGTTTTTATATTCCATGCATAATGAAATCAAGGAAATCGATTCTATCGCTTCCGCACTGCTTTTAGTTAACGCTAATAGCGCGCTTATGATATTATTAATGATAACACGTCCGGGGTGTTACAACAGGACCACTATAAAAGGGTCATTTTCGAGTTTTTGGCCCCAAAAAGCTTCTTCTTCTTCCTCCAGCGACCCACCTCCATTGTTGAAGCTCCAAGCTTCATTCTTGCACCCTAGTTCACCAAAACAAGCCTCTTAAACACTAAACTTGATGGAAAACACCTAGTGAGATTGAATCTTTCATCCATTTCCCATGAAAACCCTAATTTAGAGAATCCCTTTCTCAAGGGAAGTTCTTGAAGCTCGAGTTCAGCGAGGAACGACGACGATTCGTGGGTACCCAAGCTAGGGGGAGTTGTTCTTGGGCCTTCCTTGTCGTCATTGAGGTAAGAAACTCAAGTTTCACCGTTTAATTTGTTGATTGGGGTTTTGGGTGAATAGTGACCCACTTGTGATAGAGCTTGAATTAGCCTTGGGTCCTTTAGAAATATGTGTTTAGAATGTGTTGAGGATGAAAGATTAGCTCTCAATTGTTAGTTTGGTGAACTTTGATGATAGGCTCTATGTGAGGCATGTGTGTTGTGATATGCTGAGTTGCTTAGTTTGGTTGGACATGCTAGAGCCTTGGTATGTGTTTTGTTGTGCCTGAGAGGCCATGAGAACGGCGCCTTATGTAGGTGATATGGACCGTTCGAGCCCTGTGTGAATTCTGAGGAATTGGGCTATTATGAGCTTTGAGCTCTGTGTGCTTTGGCTAGGCCAAGCTAGACCAGTGAGGGTCTGAGAATCACTTGTGAAGTGATTGAGTGCATGTATATAGAACGGGTTATGATTCCTTTCGTTCTAACGGCGTAGGACCATTACTGAAACGTTATGTGTTTGATCCTATGTAGGACGTGAGACCGATAGTTTCGGGGGTGGTGATAACGAAGCCGGGAGAGCCGGTGCGTTGCTCAGAGCAGGTGAGCTCTTGGTTCTTGGATGTATGCCCTTTTGTTGTGTTCTACCATGCACCAAATGAGGTGATGGTTCTGTTGTGGGCAAATGCATGTATATAGAAATTGTATATTGATGTGGTGAATAAATGGATTGTGCTTTGTTCCCGGTGATGGGAGTTGATGTATATTGGCTTTATTGATGTGATTGTTTGATAAATTGTACTCT